>DWDW01001554.1:0-11417 GCA_018245635.1 Mimoniades versicolor eupheme | reverse complement strand
AAACAGTACCTACATAAATATTCAAAATCTTAGTGGATAATCTTTAACCTACATTATAATTGTTAATAAATTTATACCAATCATTAAAATTATTTATGTTCGCGATATAAATTTGACAATAATAATGTAAAATAATTAATAATAAATTTTTCAGGTTATTAAATTTCACTTTGTAATCAACAAGAGTTTTATATTAATTTATTTAAGGCATTTGCAACACATAACATATGTACGTATGAAAGTCATTAATATTTTGCAATATTTATGTTAACTTTAGCTATGCCGAAACTTACATAACTCCGAGCGTGTAGTGAGTACCTACTCATTTTTAAAACAGGATACAAATTCAAAATCTGGCGACTGGGCACTAGCGTATAGAAGAAACGATAATGAATATTTGCAATTCATATGATTATAGAGGTGTTTCACGTAACGTTTTCTTAACTTTTCCACGCCATTTCTTAACTTTTCCACGATTGACATAAATAATTATATAACAATGGAAAAAGTATTGAAGATAAAAAATTGTAAAGTTTATTTATTACGTAAGATATTTTTTTTTAATAATGGCAACAAAATTAGAAACACAAAGAGTCATTTTGAATAAAGACTGTTTTTTAAAACTACATTACATTTTATGCAATAATTATTTTCTTTTGCAGTTGCTGTTCTGTTTCGCTGTCCTATTAGCGGTCCTTCTCGTGAAAACGGAAGCGTAAGTGTCCTTAATAATTTAAAAAATAATTTTTCAGACTGACTAAAAGACTGACATTTTTACTGTATCCTTGGCCGTATTGGTTGCAAGGGCGAAAACCATAAGAAACTAAACTCAACATCAACCATTTAATCGTCTCAGTCTCGGGTCTCGGTAGAGGTAAGGCTATAGTGGGAAAATCCGCAGAAACTATGTACATATATGACCCAGCTTTAATTACCAAGGGCGCTGCTACAAACAAATAATTCAAAATTGATAATAACCCAACCCAGTCATATAAAACAAATAAGACATAAAAAAAAATACTGCACGTTTAACGATCTGTAAAATAATGTACAATTTTCTAAATCAATGAAATGCTATCATGCATACTGCATGATTAGTTGAACACCTTACGTGGGTATTACAAAAAGATTACACATTACGAACGGAAGAACTAATACGTGGTAACAAAAGCCATTACTATAATACCTACTATGTTATATCGTCATGCCAAGTTTCTCACGGGGCAGACACAGAGCCGAATATCTTGATCCTGACAGACCGTAGCAGTGGAAATATAGTGATAGCAATGTAGTTCAAGAATCAAACATACATGGTGGATGCAGGGTCTTGATCAAATAGGCCAGGTACTCGCTAATGGAAGGTCATAAGCGTCCGAAACCGGCGTGCATGTACGAATAGAGTGGTGAGTGTAGAATAAGTGTGGCAAGTATGTTAGGATGGATATTTCGCAGACGGGACTCAATGCCTAACCTGTGACGAACGACCTGGCGTGAAAATCTGTATGTATGTAAACAGACATAACAGACATTACAATACAGTGTAAATGGACATTTCTTAATGGGTTGTATTTACTGCTTAAGGTATAATTATACATACGTATTAATCCATTACCTACCAGTTATAAAGTTGATGGTTACGACTGAGCTCTGTATGGGAATACAGGGTAGGCAGCGAGCTTTAAATGCCGTACAACTCCATCCTTGACGTGCTACTTATAAATCTACTATTAATCATCATTATTTTACTAGAAAATACTTCGTACATTAATTGAAAGCTTTTTATAAAACCCTTTTATTGTTACTCTGTTGCACACGGGTTTCGTCTCAGAATGAGACGGCTTAGGCTCTAGCGTAGGCCAAGTGCGAGTTGGCCGACTTCACATACCTTACAGAACATACATAGATTGACAGTTATCGCCTCGCTCCAACTGTGTATAGATCGTGACGATCGGCAGTGCGCCGGCGATCACACGAATCGACAAGGAAGGATCCCAATGACAGTCTCAGTTGGAAATGCGCGTTTGTCGCCCATTCCTTTGATCACGCATCGCTCGCAAGTCCATATTAAGCTGATTGAGTTTTAATCTAGCAGTTGAATTGACTACATTTTCACAAATAAATGTTAGTAGACGACATTGTTCAGTGTCAAATATGTCTATTCTTACAGACCTGATGTGTTTCTTGTAGATTTGTCATTCTATTCCTATGTAAGTACATATGTATATATGTACGACTGTATCGTCCTAGCCGGGATCGGTTGCTAAACTTTGGCGATCTCACTATGGACGTTCGCGATCCCGGTACCCACAGTTCAGTCGCCACTTTCGGCAAGCAGGAAATAATGTAGCTCGTATTCTAGTCCCAAAAAACAAGACTGACTATAGGGTCAGGAATTTGAACATAATTATAAAAAGATCATATTACGCGAAATTACGCAGACAGTATACGTCATTCGCAATGTTACATTTCAATGCATTTGTTACAATACTTCGACCCTTTCGACTAATCCGTATCTATCCGTATCGGGGAAGAGAAACAATACCAACCCAGATCCCATGTCTGAATCTCGACAAACACTTGGTACTAAGATTCTCATGTGGGATTTTCCTGGCTAGCCACCACCCTGGCCAAAGGGGGTTCTAAATTTCTTTCGTCGCCCAAGCCAGTATGTCAGAGTACTTCCACTAACATGCGATTATCCTAATCGCTCAGGCCTTGTTTGTCCAACACCAAAAGATTATACGCCGACTTGAATGCCATTCATCGCCATCTTGAAACGGCGAAGACTGCCTTACTCTTCCTAATGGAGACACAGACACATACATTGATACTCATCACCCTCACCCCTAGACTTAATGCTCATCTCACGTCTTAAAGGATACCAGGTGATGGAGCTTCTTTGGGATCTACGGACCATTACTTGTTAAGCATAGCAAGTCCATTGTTGCTCCCGAAAAGGCTTTTCCGCCTTTGGCATCTCGACGCGTCTATAAATTATAACTAGCACTATAGGTCGGCCGATAGGGATGGATCGGATGCTGTTCAAACGATTCGATGATCGATTTGACGCTGGTGCTCCGATGAACTCCTTGAGATTCGATACTCATGCCACTACCATCTTGTTTGCATAATATTACTTGTCGAAGGACTAGATTCTATCACACCAACTGGGCTCCTGCCGGTCCTCAATGGTATGTTTCTAACGCTACTTCCTGGCCCGCACACGCAAACTTTCGAATGATATTCCTTCGAGGCGTTAAAAAGTTTCTTCAAGGTAGGCCACACATTTGGCAACCGCGCTGATGTTGCACTGGTTCATAGAAGACGATGACTAAATTACCATCGGGTCGGTTGTCTGCCTGTTTGCTTTGTCGTTTAATAATCAAAATAATAATGTGAACTGGCTCTATTGCAGCGCTTTTGAACAATGAATCAAATTAGAAATCATTCAATTTAGACAGTAATATTACTTACATCATTTCGCAAATTTGTACTTGATGGTACGTAACACTTCATTATATTTAATAGACGTTTTGTTTGCCGGTTGACGGCTCACAGACTGTTATTTCTTGTTAATAATATCGTTATAATATTTAGCTTTTATAATATCTGTAACTGCGGAATCGTAAATAGATACAAACATCTAAACTTTCTAAAATAAGATATTTTTTATCATTAATCGTTTCTGATTCCATATTTTGACATCGACTCTATCCCTAGCGGCTGTCGAGTTTAGTGAATTCTAACACTGTATGGCATTTCATACATAAATATATAATTACTTGAATTAGTAACTATCAGGCGATGTTGACATTTACACAATTAAATGTCGATATCACGTAACAGTTACTGTAACATGCTGTTCAAGAGGTCTCATACAAATTGCGTCTTCAATGACAACAATAGCTACTATATTCGCAGGCGAACAAAGAAAGTTGTGATCCACGTGCCGTTCAAAGTGAAGAAGATCAAGCATACGCACACGGTGTACAAGACCATACACCACCATCACAACCACCGTGACCACCTCACCTCCCCGTCGGCTGAGGACCACGAGCATTTCCACCACGTGCACTTGCACGAGGAGCCCAGCTCGCACAGCCAACCGGTAGCGGGGATCGGCATACCCGAGTTCCTGCCCCGCGTGCCATTGGATGTCCCGCTGGAACTCCCCGACATACCACACGATATCTCGCTGCCGCATCGAATTCCCATCCCCCTGTACAAACGGAATTTGGTGAGTGCTTATAAGTTATAGGTTACATATAAGGAAAAACATAGTAATTTATGTTATGAATTAAATACCTAAATTACTATGTTTCCCTTCGATGAATATAGAATAATAAATAATAACATATTTTTAAATTAGAATCTATGTAAATGTAATATTAATTTATCTTTAAAAATCTCTGGGAATATTTATTTTAAGATAAAATGTTACAATATATTTAAATAACAATATAAATGCTATCAATAATGGAAAATAAAAACTGAACTTCGCCCTCGAAACATGAAATCGAATGATGTTTCAACTATAATCGCGTTTTTAAAAAGTGTTTAACTAAATATCAGTAAACGAATTCGAATATTTTCACCTGTTCTGATAGTTGGGGAAGGTGAGATATCTACTTAAGAGAGCTGCGGGTGGTCGACGTACCTTTGACGCACCTCACTGTTCAATTAGGGTATTCATCTAAAAAAAGATTATAGACGAGGCAGACGACTAATTCTCACCTCCAACAGTCCACACTATAGAACTTGGTGTAGAATGTCCCAGGACCTTCCATTGGCGGAATACAACTGGTCTCTACTCATAGGACCTACATATGAATTCACAACGCAAATATCAGCTATTTAAAAGTAAAACTTTGTGAATATTGCTACAGCACAATGATTTAAATTTTTGTTTCAGATTTGATCCTCTCAGACACTACATTGCAATTGAAGAAACCATATTACAATAATACTAAGTTAAAGAAAATTAAGACTGCTTTTGGTTTATTTTTATAAATGTAATTAATAAAGATTAAAGTGTAGCACACTCATTATAATAATAATAATTGTACAAAACTAAGTGAATTATAATTTATTTGCTGTACTTATTGGTAATTAATTTAATCATTTACATTTTATGCTAATTATTCAAGCTATTTGAAATTTCATCTGTTTATTAATAAAATATTCAGTTTAATAATTAATTGAGAATAATGTATTAATATCTGTTTAAGGTACCATTCGGCGAGTAGAGAAGTTCACCTCTTTCAGTCAAGTTAGCTAACTGCTTCCTTAAGCTTGCTGACTACCGAGAAATTGCCTAACTTAGAATAAATTTCCTTTTTTAAATTTTTATAAGTGGTTAAAGAGTGCTTCATAACTACTGATTAAGGCGATTCCACAGCTGATAGCGACGAATCATTTCATATTCCGTCTCTAATCTCTTGATATATAAATGTAGTTACGTAGTTACCCCATCGGAGAAAATACTGGCATGCTGTTATGTTGTCTTAAAAATTTAAGGACATAATTTATTTTGAAATAGAATGTTTTAAATCCAGAGTTAATTTTATTTTCGTTAACTTATTTCATATAATAGGAATATCATATTATTATTTAATATAATATTTTAATTATAATACTTGTAGGAATGATATAAAAATTGTTATTCATTAATGCAATTTTATTACCTCTATATATCATATATCCCATGTTTTTTAATATTATTGAATGATGCAGCGGTTGAGGTTATTAAATTTTTATTATTATATTCTATTGAACTGCGTACTTCAAACAGTATTTCTCTGCTCGATTGATCGTAGACTATTGCGTGTCGGACAAAGAAAATAAAAACACAAACTATTTAATTTGTTGGTAACATATACTCAAAAAGGGATGCGTTTTTCTGTATTTAATTTATTTTAACAATTAGGTAAGGCAAATTGGAAGCAACTTGATAGCTAAGCGAAATTAATTTTTAGCACATTACAAACCTTTAACAACGCTTTGCATAAATTATTTCAAGCTCTGTTACTTGTGTAATTGCAAGCGATTTTTAATTTATTGTTCCATGTCGCTAATGTGCCGCATTTGAAATTGTAGGTGAACAGCTCCTATGATTAGTCTTTATATGTAGAAACATATCCTGAACATCGTCGGTGTGAATATATATATATATAAGGTACATGATTTGTATACTTAGAACATAATACTTTTTAAATCTCTGTTTAATATACATACAGACCTTATCATTGTATTAATTACATATAAACTCACGAGTATTAAACTCAAAATTAAAAATAAAAAAATATATGAAACTAATTAAAAAAAAAAAACAAAGAAACAAAACAGAGACAGACTCTGTCTAATTCTTAGATGTAGTGAATCGACCATGCAAACTCGGTGAATTTACAAATTCCAAACGAAATTATATACTTTTATCTAATCATAACTTTCATTAAATCCACGCGCACAGCCATCTTATCCCAAAGTCAGCACCAAGAGGTATTGTGTTGTGGTAGCCAGGCGCCTGATAATCTACGTGTAATGTATACTTACATAGATATTTTTATATCCACGCAAGAAAACTTATAGTCATCACACAAATATTAATTCTGGGTGGGCATCGAACGCAGACGCAGACGCATCTGGCGCAGGTTCACTAACTACTGCACCAACGGGCCAGTCGAAACGGAAATGGATAATGCAAAGGCTGACGCGCGAGTGCTTAACATCCGACTGCATTCAACTGTGGGCTAACTGTAACGTTTGCTTCTGTTTTGTTAGATAAAATAATAATATTGTTATCCATATCTCCATCCACCGCAGTTCTAGTCAATTGTGTGCGGCCTACAGCTGTTATGTAATATCCACTACAACGTGGCCGGTTAACCGTAAAACCGGAAGTGTTGTACATTTTACCAACCGCTCGACATAGCACTAGAGTGACTTGTGAATATACATTGTTAAGAAAGTATCTATTAAACAAGTATGGATTTTTCTAATGTAGATACTGGCAGGGAATCGAACCAGCACTCCCCGGTTCAGCAGTCATGTTTACTCACCACTTCATCCACTGACCAGCAAAAAAGTTCAACATTTATTATTGTACAAAATGTAAAGTTAATTAGCTAGTAAGAAAAAATGGTACACTTTGATTATAAGTGATAAGACAAAATTACAATAGTTTTCATAGAGACAATGGAAGTACAAAATTAAATTACATAATTTTTCTTATTATCGGGCAAGGCATTAGTACGATACTTATCAACAGGTATGTGCCTTATGCAATCACAAACAAACGCTTAAAGAAAACAAAACGACGAAGTCCACACGGAAACAAAATGAATTATTAAAAGCTATTTCCTCGTCGCTCATGATGCAACACTGAAATAAGTGAGATGGAGGATTTTTTTTTCTAATCCCATTATGAAACGGAAATGAATGGCAAGAAACGATTCACCAGTAAATGGGTTTTACGGCCAATATCTTGTGTGTATTGATAATAATGCTTTCTTCGTCTTTTTTGGACGCAGACAATTTATACCAAGCTTGAGTTGTGTTCGAAGTGGCGTCGAATCTATTTAACATTTCCGTCGCCCCCTTGTATCTATTCCAGTATGGTGGTTGCGATTGCTCCACATTTGACCACTGAAATACACATGTGAAGGCAAAAGACTGTCTAGTGACAAATGTTAACACTGTCGACATTATGTAACATACTCGTTTATCAAAGAAAAAGACAATTCAAAATTTTAGTCATATGAAATTCTACGATAGTCGAATCGTGATTACTCCTAGTACAACAGAACTATCGAAAGTTGCCGAGTCCTCTGTTACTGTGGCATAACTGGTTTGTTAGTTTAATGATTAGAACAAAGCATTTTTAACAAGTAAAAAATATCGAGTTAAACGACAAAGTTGACTGAATTGATTGTAACATCTAACATAACGAAAGGTTTTATAAACAATTTTTCTGTTAATAAAGGTACTTTTAATCCTGTTTTAGTCTGTCTCCTCGTTTCCGAGCCCTGTTGATTTGTTCCCGACAACATGTGTACTTTTGGGTTTTATAATTGACACAGACACGATTTTTGTGTTAAATCACGGCTTGTAGGCTAATAACTGAAATAACCATATTATACTTATACATATATTATTATATAAATATGTTATTCAAAAAATTACTATAAAAAAATCCTGCTCATAATTTTCACAATCAATTTATTCGTAAAGAAATATTTTCGTACAATTAACAGATAGTAATTAGTACGTTTTTAGATAACGAGCGGAATAGGCGGATCGGATGGGCGACCATTCATCCATTTATTTTAATCCATTGACGGCCTGTGCAATGAAACGTTCTAATAAATATTTCTTAGATGAATCAATAAATCCTTAAGGAAAGCTATTAAAATTTAATGGAACTCGGTTATTTACAATGTCCAGCTGACAGTTACAAGAATAATTTATGAGACGCCACGAATCTTTGTTAGGGCTTCAATAACATTTTTGTTTATTTTTATTGGGTACGACGGATCTTTACTTGAGTAATGACGCAGTAAAGTAGTCCATGGTATTATTATAAGCTGTATAATTTCGTGTTTTTGACGTATCCTTGGAATTTGTGTTATAAATACAAGAAAAGGAATCCTAAGTGTTTTGACTATATTTCTAACAAAAATACCTAGTGTGATAGATTATCACACTACATTACATGTTATTATTACAAAACATTAATATGACAGTAATTTGTAACATATTCGTAACAAAATCTTTCGCCAAAAGATCAGGTGATCTTTTATCGAAGAAAAAAATGCTCACACCTTATTTCTTCTTGGTTTGAAAGGAGTAAAATGCCCCACAATGACATAAGAAAAAGGGGTAATAATGATGACAACTAAGAAAATAAATAGAAACTTGAAAGTGTATGGTCTAGTATATTCAAAGTAATACGACGATTCCTTTCAAAGTTTCATGTTAAGCGATCTTTCTTTCTTTCAAATTACATAGCCCGTGCCAGTGTCTGAAAAACTCAATTGCACGGTGTAGCAAGAGTTGTTTTGGGTATTCAAGGCAGAACGTCAGGACGTCTCACCTATTTGTCTCTCTGTTGTCTCCGGATCGAAAGGATCTTACAAACTAAAGGTGCAGACACACGAGGCATTACAATGAATTCAACACAAGGCATTACAATTGAGTCATGATATTCGGCTAGATCCATGTATGTATTGACAATGTGGGACAATGTCTGACAATGTGTTTAATGACAATTACAATTTAGTCTTCATATTCGGCTAGATCCATGTGTTAATCAACCTTAAGTGAAACTTTAGTTCTACTTAAACATCGTTAAATACTCACTTCATTTCGAATAGTTTAATATATTACAAAAAAAAACCTAACATCAAGCCTGTAGTCCCCAAAGGCGTAGGAAGACGAGTGTCGTACACTCAAACTATTATCAGTTACGTTTACGTCCCATTATTGAATAGGTGATGAGATTATTGCTATACACGGGGAATATTTCTAGACACCCAGGTACTAGAAAATCTAAACGAGAATAATCCAGTAGTGCTCGACCCGGGATTTGAACCCAGAACCTCCCGATCGCAGTTGAGCTTACACCAACATGAACAACAAGGCTGTTGTAATAACTGACTTATAGTACATAAAAATTAAATTCAGTACCCTTATTGAAAAGGAATCACGAACTGTAATTAGTTTCAATATATTTTTAATTAACCGAACGTATAAATACGGAATGGAACGTATAAAAAGAAAAGGTGCATTCAATATTCATAAATAATAAGAACCCTATAAGGGAAAAGAAACGAAACCTTATTTGAAAAGGTATTATGAATGGCGGAACCGGTGCCCGGAGAACGCGTCGTGAACGCAATCCAATAGCGCGGTTACGACATCCGTCCTGCAATCCAGTCAAATGCGTTGTTTTTGAAATGGTAGCGAAATACTTATTTGACACAAGAATCGCAAAAAACTACCTCTATCTATCGCTTCCACGTAACCAATCCCAACCTTACAGCAATCGTGATTGGGACGACAATGGCAACCACCCTGCCCCTTCAATACGTGCTGCATGCTCCGGCGATGACGGCAATCATTGTCTTTTTGTTGACATTACGGGTTTATTTAAGTGAAATTGGATAAATGGTCATCTCACGATATTTTGCTATTCAATCCGCGGCGGCGCGGCGGACTGGCTCGGCCTCATGATGATCGCTGCGCCGGTCTGAAATAAAACCAAAAAATCGGAAACGAATGAAAGTATAGATCGTGGTGTGAAACAAAATGTGAACGTTGCTCTATTGAGCTGGTGTTGTTCTGTTGACTTCCACAACGCGTGGTCATTTTTAGTGCTACTAAGATGGACTTAATAAAATATATATCGGTGTTGTTTGTGCTCTTTATCGATGGCGGCGATGCCGGTGGTCATGGGGAGAAACACCAGTAAGTAATTCAAGTGTGCTGTTTAAATATCATCTAAATTTTATTGGCTCTAGCGAATTGCGCTTTGCTACTATAAGCTATTTGTGAAGCAAACATTTGCGAAAGTTTTAATAATCACCATCGTCATGAATCTCTTATTATAGTTCCAATACCAACACCATCAAGAAGTTTTATGATCAAACTCGTAATAATGCTTCGAGAAGTTTTTTCTATATCACCATCGGAATTGTCCTTTTTTAAAGTTTTAAAAGCCAAGATTAAAACACGAAACGCTATTTTAATGTATAATGTTAGCAGCATAATCTAAGCGAATTGTAATTTTTAGTCCGTTGAATTGTACAGTATTATTGGTCCGGAATAATTTATTAACTGAGTGAACTGTTCTTTTTCAGTGATCATGTCAAACTTCATGTCCCGGAGTTTATTCACCACGATCATCACACGAAAGTAATAACAATACATCACCATCACCACAAACCGAAGGAGAAGCATCATCACCACCATCATCATCATCACAAGCCACATATACCACATGGACATGTTTATCACAAGCATCATAAAAAATCTACATCACATAAATCGTCTTCGGGCCACGGTCATGGTCATCACGGACATCACAGTCACCATGGGCATCACGGTCACCATGGGCATCACGGACATCATGGACATCACGGACATCATGGACACCAAGGTCATCACGGACACGGTCACAAGCACCACGACACGCCATCGCTCAATTATGACCCCAACCCCGTCACTTACGAAAACGATTTCAAATCATTTTCCCCGTCAGTTCCATCAAGTTTCCCACAGATTCCTCATGTACATGGCGTAGAGCATACAGTCAAACATGTTAAAGTGTTCGACTCTCTGCCTGGGGCGTTACCAGGAAATACAGGTTCGCACGGATATGAGGTAACCGAAGAAGGTGAACAGTCGGAAGACGATGCGTT
>DWDW01001553.1:0-11418 GCA_018245635.1 Mimoniades versicolor eupheme | reverse complement strand
GAACACTCCCACGTTTCACCGGTTACGTTTACGTCCCACTATAGAATAGGTGGTGAGCCTATTGCCATGCATCGGGCACGTATCCAGACTTCGAACCACTACTAGAAAATCTAAATTAGAAATTTTTTGTACTGTATGACCCGGGAATCGAACCCGGGACCTCCCGATCGGCAGTCGCACTTGCAACAAACACGACCAACGAGGCAATCTATCATCAACATTTTCCCTTATATCGTTATGCTACTAAACACCGATCCCCACTCAGAATAAGAAGTATTTAGGGTTAGTCAAATGATGGTAGTAACATTAATATAGGTTCAAAATTAAAAAAAAAATTCATAATTCAAAAATCATTGAATTTTTTTGCCTGTAACCTTAACCCTCTCATTCTAACAGGAGACCGTTGTCCAACAGTGGAACAATAAGGGTTGAAAAAAAATGTCTATTAATATTAATTAATTTACTTTTAACTGTCTATCGTTGGAAGTAAAACAGGGGGTGTTTTAGTTTTCCGTTAATAAATCTACAAAGGGCAGATGGAATTATAATGAGTTCTGAACATTGTGGAGATTCGGTACAAAATGAAGCCTTAAAAAGCGAAATTCAAACCTCTTGTTGAGAACATTAACATAATAGCTATCGGAATGGCGCATGGCGGCCCGTTTAGAAAATAAATTTTCATCGTGTAATATGAGCGAAGTGAATAGTTAATAAATACATTATTTATAGATGGGCGTGTAACGTATCAAACATCGAAATTGTTAATAAATATAATCGTAGGTGTACATTTTGTAACTATTGTGCAATTTTTTGTTATATTAATTTTTTTTGGACTTCGCATGTCTACATTGTGAATAGCTTTTATTTTCATTGTGTGTTCCATGGTCGTAAAGTTCAATTGTACTTTATAAATGTAAAATTACTCACAGAGTAAGTTTTATATATAAATTTTATTTGAAATCTTGATTTTCTTGATATTGTACAGTGTACATACAACACATGCTAACTTTGAAAATTGATTAATACAAAAACGTAAAATCAATCTAATCTCCAAAGAAGTAGGTAGAGAAAAAAATATACACTTCCACATGTCACCAGTAACGTTTGCGTTCTGTTGTGGAATAAGTGGTGTCTGTTGCCATACACCGGGTACAAATCCAGACTCTGAGCTAGTAGTAGAAATTCTAAATTATAAAAAATCCAATAGTGTTGCACCCCGGAATTTAAACCCGGAATTTAAATTTAGGACCTCTTGATCTACAGTTGCAAACGCAACTATATAATAATGTAACTGAAAAGGTATCAGCACTTATTATATATTTACACAAAAAACCCAAAGTTTATTAAAAACTTACACAACACAGAATGTTGTTCAAACTTACAGACTTAAATACTTATACCAAAATGTTGGAGAATTTCAGATTATAATAAGTTTGTAGCCAAATACACTAAGTTTTATTTTATAACAGATATTATATGAAAATATTTACTTATATAACTAAATATATAAGAGATCTATGATAAAACAGGGTATGAAAGATTAAATTACAATTTATAATTATAACCTAACTTTCTATGTAGAGTGTGTCTAAATACATATATGTCCATCGACACATTTCATATTGTCTTTGTTATAGTGCATTAAATACATTCACTTTCCAACCTTTTACTTAAATCATATAAAAAATCAGTGCCTAGTGGGGACAGGTGTTAACTGTACCACAGGACTTGAATTCCCGTAACACGTTATACTTGGTTTATGACGAGCGAGCTATCCACTTTTCTCGTTTTCAATATTCTTACTCAATGAATGACAGCCCGGTCGCCTAGTTGTCAACGTGATCGCCTAAATGGTGGCACCAACGTCTTACAGCTGACACGAGCCAGTGACCTTCTTAGTACAGATTGCGCCTCTCTCTCTAGCAGTGTTTTTTCACTGCAACTGAAATCTCCTTTCGAAAACATTTTGCTCCGACGGAAAATATTCTAATCTAATGAAATCCGATTACACTGACATTTTCGGAGAATGTGAATTCACTATTTTATTCAGATTATTAAAATGGTGCGACATCTAAGTGAAACATTTAAGAATATTCATCATCATTATCAGCATATCGTTCAGCCGATGGACGGTTGTTCTCTCAGAATGAGAAGGGTTAAGGCCATTGTCTACTACGTTGTCCAGACACGGGTTGGCAAACATCACATGCCTTAGAGAATATCAGGAATGATCTTGAAGATGAGTAAGTTTACTGCCTCGTTGGTTGCATCGGTTGCACGCGCGACTGCGGATCCAGAGGAGCTGCGTTCAAATCCCGGGTCGAGCACTATTGGATTTTACCAACTAAAATATTGGCGTGCCCTCTGGATATTATGTGCCCGGTGTATGGCAATACGTTCTCCACCCATTCCATAGTCAAGTGTAAGCGTAGTTGGAGAAACGTGGGAACGTACTACACTCCTCTGCGTATCTCTTCGTGAATTCCAGGCGTGATGTTACGTTAAGTTTCTATGCGATGTATTCTATCACTATATAATATTGTCCCTTAAACTTAGTCTTACCAATGTAACTCTAAGACTCGCAACATAAGAATGTTACATACAATAAACAAAAATTATTTAATAATATATTACAACCTGTTAGTGCTTAAGTTGTTACAACCTATAAGCTAGCTTATTATCACGATAAAAATCCAGTAGCTAACACTGTATTTTTCGCTAAATTAAGTATTTTACCATTACGGAGAGGAACGAAATTCCTCATAAATACTTAAACCAGCGATAATAGTGATGGTAACTACATTTTAAATATTTACCTTCCACTTTCTAATGTAATTGCCAAAGTTTGCTCACCGAGCCATTTCAAAGCCTCGCCTGACTAACTGGAAACTGTTTAAGTCTCGCAGGTTGAAAATAACAACTAAGAAACGCTTAAATTTTCATGGCTTCAAACTAATTACACACTTTTAGTGTAGACATTTTGTCCGGTGTGGCGGTAAGATTTTATAATAAGTTAGTAATCAAAATGTATAAGCAAATTAAGCTTTAAATTTCTTGCCTGGCTGTATATAATTTAGTATATTATGGAAACCCATGGAAATATTTAAAAAGACTTCTTTAGTATAAACAAGTTTGTATTACGCTTTGTAAAGTCCATAGGCAACGGTAACAAGTTTCTTTTGTTTCTTTTAATCCCGCGCTTCTAATCTTTTACAATCATGCGAGGTCTCTTAGGGGGTATTCAGAGAGAAAATTATGAATAAATATGTAGAAAATACAATAAAAATACTGACGATCTTAAGAAAATAGCTGAATACAGCTGAATTCAAAAGCCCAGGAACAGATGGAGTGACACCGATTAGAAGCGGCCTAGGCCCAGTAGTGGAGTTCTAAAGGCCAATGAATAGATACAAGTAGGTACCTATAGGTAAAACTATGATCGACCAAATATGTGCTATGAATTTTCCATTTTAAAATCGTTAATAACAGCGAGCTAATGTTTAACCATAGGAACTCACAATTGTTTTACAAAATTTTACATCCAAATCTAATATGAAATTTATAAAGAGGTCACTCATCCGGATAACACATGTTAGAGACGTTATCGAGCTGCCAAGAAAAGTTTTCAGATACCAGCCATGAAGCCTTGGGATGTAATAAAATAGCAAAATAATTTTCCATACGTGTTTGGATACCGAACGTCGTTGCAAATTCGGTACCGATCCGTTGGGAATGGTTTCTTTGAGCACACAACACTACTCGACTGGTTCCCGCATTCTGGTATTGGATACAATCCTGTTAGCAAATATTCAGCCAACAAATGTAGCTATTCCGGTACACCGCAGGCGAGCGATGCAGAAAAAATCTCCTAGATACTGATATATTTATATTGTTTAAAGTACTCAATGATATTCTTAACTAGCAAGAGTTTAGGATTCCGCTTTCTACTGATGGAGTTCCCGGTTCAAATCCATGCTCGCATTTCTCTACGAAAATGTCCGTTTTAATATTACCTATCACTTATTACATGTACCTATACTGTGCAATGAAGGCCTCGTCACTTACAATGGAACTTCTACTGCGGGGAGTCTTGGGTTTAAATCTTGGCGCGCTACGATACCTACATATTATATATTATATTATATGATATTCCAAGTTATAGGATTTTTACTGAAAGGAGCAGAGGCTTGATTACGTTTATTCGTCTGTAATAAATATAATTATCTCTGACCTAAATCAGCAACGTAAGACATTTTAATAAATTTAGTAAACAATTTTTGTAACAAAAACTTTTAGATCCCTTTAGTACAGTTCACAGAAACAAAAATAATTGTAATCATTATAATAATCTTACATCGATGGGTTATATACATGAATGCATACAGAGACAAGCTTAAATGTCATTTTTACCTACATGTTTGTGACGTCAGCATTGTGGAATGCATCTTTAAAAATGCTGTAACGATACGCGGGGGAGTAACGTTGAGTGCAGGCGTCCGTGGTTGAATAAAACCTGGCAAACACACTGACACGTGCCCGTGTTTTATTCCAGCTCGTGTAAGTTTTCAGGCGTGTTCAAAAAGAAAACTTTAATCGGTTTATTGTTGAATTTAACCGGCTTTAGTCACCTAGCAATGGACAAAAAAGACATTTGTTTAGCTTTTATATTCATATCACGTTTGTCGTTGCTGAATAATAAACATATTATGTATATGTAATGTTTGCAAGGAAAGGAATATTAGTCACTCTGTGCTCTCTGCCTACCTCGTAATATCAGTTAAATGTAAAATTCTGCTGTAATCATCAAGACCTATAAATAGGTCATGATGATTTTTAATATTCACATTGCGGTCACATTACGCAACACTGCCCAGTCGGTAAGTTGACAGTGGATACGCTGACGGCAAATGGGAAGTCACCCTTGACCTTTCCGTCCTTCACAGGCATTGTAAGCAATACATACAAAAACCTTATCAGTATCTCGGGAACTATAAACCACTGCCATATATAACCAACACTAATCTATATCCTCCTGTACAGAATATCGACCAGACAATGTACACTATGGAACAAATATTTCCCAATTGCAAGTAGAAACGGGCGCTTAAACATCGAGCAATATTCATGTGTACTCCAAAGAAGCCATAATTGGTGGCATGTCACGAGTTGGACAATTTTGCTCATTATAGCAAATGGCCGCGCGAACTAACAAAGTTAGAGTGGACAACGCGAACCTAACAAACATATATATCCAAATAACAAGCTAACGAAGTTGCAAGTAGACACCAGTATGCATCAAACTACACGCCGCATCTAAATAGTTTTACGTACGAGAAAATTTGTATTACCTATTGTCATTCTGATTTGAATAATGTTTTAACAATTAAAGTGGAATACTGTACTCAGCGAACTGTTTTTATTATTTTAAAATCATCAGTCACTTTGTACACGCTTACTATAGTTGGCGATATTATTACCTATCTGTTCAAGATAGGTGAGTCTTGCTATTACGTGATAGTCAACGGATGGAACATACACAACATGTTCCAGTTGAAGACCACCCTGAATATCCTGCCTGCGTCTTTTACTAGGCATGACTGGGCCCAAATAAGTACCAGCCTATAACGCATAAAAAACAAACATAACATCATGCCTATTACTCAGAAATGGTAGGCTGACGTGTAGTACACTCCCACGTTTCACTAATTACGTTTACATCTCACTATGAAATAGGTGGTGAGGCCTATTTCCACACCACGGGCACATATCCGGACTCCGAGCCACTGCTAGAAAATGTAAGTTAGAAATACCCAATAATGCCCGACGAGGGCTTTGAACCCAGAGACTCTAGACAGGACTCTAAAAGAGAAAATCACTTCAAAAACAGAAAGCTAAATTTCGTTAATTTAACTGTTATATTCTTTCCGAATCTAGACGGAGTAATTGTAGCTTTGTAAACATTTTTAAAAGATACTTTCTGGTCTCGTCAGCCTGGCAGGCGAAACCTCTGGAGGCTACACTATCATACTTTATTTAAACAAACTTTCAGCCGCGGCATTTCACTGTAAAGCCCATTGCTCATTGTCAGGCGAGCGATAATATAAAAATATTAATCTTTTCTCCTAAAACTTTCGAACAGCAATTTCGCTCTGGCCTATATAAATTCATTAATATTCATCGCAAAACGCCACAAATTCATTTTTTCGACATTGATATATGGGTGGCCGGCACGCATGCACAATCGCGGCTAAATGACGCCATATAATCGCGTTACATACTATGCTGTATAAAGTTCGTTTAAAACAAAGCCATTTTATTGCCCTCACTTTTCCAACATCTTGATTATTTAACATTTATTACCTTCAACATACAGCTATCGTGTTTGCGTCATGTACAAATAACTGTAATATTAGCTGTGTATAATAGATTGGTGTTCTTCATTCATCTCAAAAGAACTTCAGGCTTATTTCCCAGAGGGGTAGCCAGAACTTAGGAATTTCATTGGTTACAGCTTAGGTAAATACTTGTTTCATACTACGCACATATTTTCGTCTGTCAATTTGCACATTTGTTTGTAATACGTACCTATTTAGCAGTATCAACTCTACACTGTCTGTATTATACTCGTATACCTATTAATATTTAAATATTAATAAAATAAATAAGCTTGTTCAGATGGTTCGTACATGTAGAAATAATGGCAAGCAAAAGAATTACACCATAGTTACGAGTATGTATATGCATAAGGGGTATTTTGGTGAAAGCGGGTGCCGAGGGAGATTAGTGCTCACCTATTATAATCAAATACGGTCAGATACGGGCTGGTAGGGTTGTCTGTGTTTTCACACTGGCGTAGGTATATGAAGAGAGTGATGAATGCAGAAGAAGCACACAGATCTGCAAGTATAGAGGATATACATATAATATTCGGTAGGCCCTGCCGATCCTCTAGGGTATCTACCGTGAAGTTACAACAACGGGACTAAAAATGCAAGTAGTTGTCACTGATTTAACTATATATGGATATATATAGATACAGGGCGTACTCGTATATTGGCTAGGGTCAATCTACCTACTTGTGTATTCTATGTAGAACATATGTTGAGCACTTTGGCTAGGTTACAAGATGCAATCCAATAGATTGTATCTATGTGCTTCAACTTTGCAAACTACGTAAACTTCGCTAACCTAAGATCAGCTATCATGCGTTGTTTGTCGGAAATACAGTCTGAGTTCAAAGGCATTATCTCCGCTGGAGAACCATCTTACAAGCGACTTGACCGGGAGCGCTTGTATAACCTCATCAAAATTTAAACACACCCGCTAGTATTTTCGCATAACGTGCATTTGTAAATGCAAATTTGATTATGCGAACGTGGAGTTATAAAATTATTATTGTTATTCTGTAGCTCATAATAGAGAAAAATGGCGACACTTAGAAAAGTCCTTCGCCTAAGAAATGTTCCTGATAAATAAATAAAAAAATCTTACGTTTAATTTAAATGCCTCGTTGGTCGTGTTGATTGCAAGCACGACTGCCGCTTGAGATGCCTGGGTTCAAATCCGGGTCAGGCACTATTAGATGTTTTGTTGTGGCTAGGAGTCAGGATATGAGCCAGGTGTATGGCAATAGACCCACCACCTGTTCCATAAAAACATAAACTAAATAATTATTATTCTAACATCAGGAAGTAAAGAGCAGTTATAATCTGTTTTATTATTAGCATATCGTCACGACCGGATCTTTGTAAGGTAGGCAGATTGAACCAAATCCCAAATATTTATATCCACGCAGATCTAAAACGCTTCTACACTCGTCACTTCCACATGCACGTGATGATAGTAATAAGCTAAAATGCACTCAGTGACGTCAGCAAATGCCACATTTATTCTAAAAGGCTTTCACCACAGCCGCGAGCGAATGACAATTTTGCGCGGAACAATTACTAAAGTACGCCATTGTCTGTTACATGGAACAGACGACACGATAATACATTGTGGGCTATTAAATTAAGCGCCAACTTCAAAAGACAGAAAAAAATACACGTAGGGTGGAAAGTTGGAGGGAATTCACGGCACTCGTATGTTACAGTGAAATATTTGTGTATAAAGTAGCCGCTCGCTCGCTTGAATGCTAAGTTGTTCTCAAAAGGGTACGCTTGTAAACAATGTTGCGGATATTTTTTAAACATGCTTTCATTTATTTATTCAATATGTCACTCGCGTGTAGCGTCGCGAGCGATTTGACGGTTTAGAGAATTTGTGTTTTTAGACTTGAAATATGTAAATATTAATTTAGGGTTTTTTTTTATCTTCGCGTCTGGATTCCGCGCAGGGATAGGCAGAGGAGTGTAGTACACTCCCACTATCCATCTGTTAAATTTTACGTACTACCATGGGATAGGCAATATATTGGCCTATTGACATATGTCGTGTACAAATCCAAACTCCGAGCCACTATTAGACATTCTTTTAAAGGACTTAATGTAACACCACTCCTGCAATACACGAAGAGGTAGGCAGAGGAGTGTAGTTCACTCCCACGTTTCATCAGTTACGTTAACGGCCCACTATGGAATAGGTGGAGAGCCTATTGCCATACACCCAGTACGTATCCAGACTCCGAGCCACAACTAGAAAATCTAAATTTGAAACATCCAGCAAAAAAATTGAAAACATCATCAACCGTTTCACTGCTCCATCGTTGGATACTAATTCCATTACAGAGTAAGAAGTGTTATGACCAACGTCTACCATATTGGCCAAGTATTTTGTCAAACTACGAGTACTTAAGCAGTTCATTGAAGCAATACAGAAAAAAACATGCTAATGCCAGTAAATGAAGGTGATAGAGTCGGAAGGTGCAAATTTTAATCAACCGTTCAATTCTATTTTCCACTTATTCTGTGTGTTTTATTAGTTACATTTGTTTGTCTCTACTCCACTATACTATACTTGCGACTCTATCTCTTATGTTGACTGTGCGCTCCGCATCCAGTTCGCCTCATGCAAACTGTCAATATTTATTTAATAAGATTAGGACTGCATTAAAGTTATTTGTCTCTTTTTTGCCTTTGATTTTATATTCTTACTCTGCCTTTACTTTACTTTACTCTGCCTTAATTATTCTGTCTATAAAATAAATTATTTATGCGACTTAACATATAATAATTGTATATATAAGCAAGCAATAGTTTGAGAGTACCGGAAACAGTCTATGTGAAGTACATATACCTTAACGTTTATTATAGGAATGCGATCAAGCTTCATAGGAAGCAACCCGGTAATTACGGTTGAACCAATTACAGTTTCCATGTTTGTGAGGAATTAGTAATACCCACTTATTTCTCCCCTTGTGTAGCGATTATTCGTGTACAAACACGTGAATGTGAAAATCATAAACACTCCCCCACCACGCGTCTACTCTACATATAACTCGCAGAAGCTAGCTAGGCACCTCGCTGTGATGACGTAATAACGAGGTAGAGAGACGTCGCGGCGAGAGCGGCTGGCATTTCTTGGCGGAATCAGGTAACGGGAGGCGAAGCGCACTTCTCGCAAGTGCCAAATTCATTCTGCGTGTTGTACTTTCCTATATTATTGAATGAATATAAAACAATTCAGCATCATTTTCTCGTGTTTTTCAACCGGTTTACTATTTTTTATTTCATAGCTTTGGGCGAGGTTTTATGATATTTATTTATAGAAATTCGAGCGTATTAAATTATTAATATTTTTTTAACCCTTCTTTACAAGGGTTAATAAAATATTAAAAAATTTATCCGTCCGTACATTTGTTTCGGAATGTTTACAATTAGATTTGACAATTGTTACCTGATGATAACAAGCGAGGCACACACCTAACCTAAGTTGTTATTAGAGTTTGTAATCTTACAGTATATGAACTGTAAGGGGTCTGATTAAAAATCGTCTGAAAACAGACAAAACGGTTTTAAACTACAAGAGCAGTGACTTTTACTTTTGGTGACATCGAATTGAAGGCTCACGCATTATTAGTAAGGAGATAATATATAACTGGCGAATCGTGCTAATGTAATACACTGTTCCGTCTACCCGTTCGGGGAAATAGGTTGAGAGTACTATTTTAAGGTATATTATACGAGTATGTTGGGACGTCACAAAAATTTGTTGATTTTCATTTTTTGTTTCATTTCATCTTTTGTTAAGATTGTGCGTCGGGTAAGTTTTTATGTAAACAATCAAAGTTGACAAATCATTCAAAAGGTTGCAGGGTCGCACGCGGCATTTTACCGCGCTATGCATTCCGGCGACACGACCATTTATGTTTAGTAAAATTTTGAGCAACACGAACTTTGCGTTTAACTGGAAGCTTCATTCTCCGATGTGCGCATGGATTCGTGGAAAGTTTTTGCTTTCTAAGTGTACTCAACAACACGGTTATTCACCGCATACGAGTTAAATATAAACAACATCACGCCTGTGACCCCCAAAGGGATAGGCAGCGACGTGTAGTTCGCTCAAACGTCTCGCCAGTTACGTCCCACTATGGAGCTGGAGATGAGCTTATAACCGTCCACCGGACACAAGAACTGTAATAATAGTGTACCGTTCTTACTGTACCAATTAGAGCATACCAACATTATTTCACTATAAGATTTTTGAGAATACACTATATAATTTTTTTCGACAATTATTATGCATAATCCTCAGTTCAAAATGTATTAAACACTTAAATGATACTATGTACTTCGAATTATCAATTGTTGGTTCGAATAATGAAAGTCATTTCTGAAATTAAAATCCAATTTGTTTCATAACGTTTGGACGCTTATTTTCTGTATATGTATCCAAACGTACTTATAATATAATAGTAACAATATAATTTGTGACATGTGTGTATGGGAGGTATAAGGTATTCAAGGCGAGGTGTTGTTTGACGCTCAACGTCGACGGTGTTCAGCTTAGCACTTGTCTCGGATCACTTGACGCTATGAATCGGCATACGGCTGCTCAGTTGAGCGGTAATGACAGGAATTATAATACTAAGTGAAATGGAGAGTCGTAAGTTACTCGGAAATTGTACTGAGTGTTTGTAATTTGGTTACATAATATATCTATCGTTCAAATTACATTTGTTTCATGGAGACGTGAAATGATTTCCTCGTTGGTGTAGTTGTTGCGAGCGCGACTTCCGAGCAAGAGGTTCTGATTAAGATCTAGTTGACCATAATGTTTTTGGTGTTTTCTTACTTAATTTTCCCGGTAATAATGTTTAGGGCAGTAAGCTAGCGCTCTATTCCATTTTGCCTACACTTTTTGTCATTGCACGTATGGGTCGCCTCTCAGAGTGAGAGGGTTAAGGCCGTAGTTTTCTCCGCTGGCCAAGTGCGGCTTGGCAGATTTCACACACTTTATAAGATATTTTTTTTTGTAACT
>DWDW01001552.1:0-11420 GCA_018245635.1 Mimoniades versicolor eupheme | reverse complement strand
TTTTATTTTTTGTTACAAGAATTGAGGGATGAATGAAATAGCGTTAAAATAATAGTCTTATCGTAACTTAGTACCTAGTTTCCTTTAGTACTTGAGATAAAGAATTAATCATTGTTTTTTAATAATGTGTCTGGTATCATTGTAAATGACGTTAAACTTGATTCGGTTATTATTTTATAAATACGTCATAATAATCGTGGAAACAGTAACCGGAGCCTCGGCGCCGGTGTTAGGTCTCTGTTTCACAGTTTACACTGGTATTATTATGACGTTGTCGTTTGTGACTTCCAGGGCGGCGAAGTGGAGCCGGGACCGCAGCCGCCGGACTTCAGCGACCAGCTGATCACGCTGGTCCCTCCCGTGCTGTGGGACGCGGCGCCCTGGGGGAAGGAGTTCGGGGACTGCGTCAAGCAGCCCGACAAGCAGTACGGCTGGGGCGACGTGGTGACCGCGTCCTTCGTGAGTATAGCGCGCCGCTCGCGCGCCGCTCGCCCGGCGCTCGCGCGCCGCTCGCCCGGCGCTCGCGCGCCGCTCGCGAGCGCGCGTGCGAGTGACGCGTGCCGCGCAGGTGGCGGGCCACCCGCGCAACGCGCTGCGCCACGCGCGCTGGTACGCGGCCGTGGAGCGGCTGCAGGCGGCGCGCGACGACGCGTGGCGCGTGGTGCGCACGGACGCCGACTGGGACACCAAGTGCCTCTCCACTTTTTTTACTTCTTTACTCTAACATCGACACCACTCGCGCTATTTACGTCTTGTACAGTTATGTTGACTGTCTCGTTGGTCGTGTTCGTTGTAGGTGCGACCGCCGATCGGGAAGTCCCGGGCTCGAATCCCGGGGCGGGCTCTACTGGATTTTTCTAATTTAGATTTTTTGCTTGTGGCTCGGAGTCTGGATATGTGCCGATGTATGGCAATAGGCTCGCCATCTATTCCATATTGGAACGTAAACATAATTGGTGAAGCGTAGGAGTGTTCTATATTCATCTGTCTACATTTTTGAGGATATAAACATGTCTATAACATCATGATGTTACGTTATTGTTGCACATTTATCTAAGCGCGTGATGATGGGATTTGAGGCAAAAATTAAAAAGTAGCTTGTCACGTATAAAATAAAATAGAATTTCCATAACCGTACTTGACGCTTATGAAGTCTGCCGACTCACTTGTGATCAGCGTAGCAAAGAGGTCCTCTATACATTCTGAGAGAAGACCAATCCAACAATGAATGATAAAAAAATTGAAATTGACGAATACTAAATATATTACTACACGAAAAATACGCCCCAGAGTATATTAACAGAGGTTCATTCTTCACAGGTACATCTGGCACCGCAACTCGAAAATAATGGGCACCAGCACAGCGGAGATCGAGTGGGAGATCCCCGAGGGGACTCCCACGGGCACCTACAGGATACACCACTACGGCAACTACAAGTACATCCTCGGCGGCATATACCCCTACCACGGCTTCTCCGACTCGTTCGAGGTCACTTAGTCGACACTCCAACGACGTGTATCAAATAACACTTGACACATACATAGATTAAGAATATTTGTACCGCATGAGAGAATGTATAGAACTCGACTTTGAAAATTATTATTATTATTTCATTGTCATTAACGAGTCGAAAAAACCAATATTTAGAAACTTATATACTTATTAAGTCACAGTTTGTTATGGATTCATCGCTTCACGTCCACTCTGAACTAATTGCCTCCAGGAAGTGTTCCACCGGTCAACAAGTTCCATCGGAAGCTGAGCGATCGTCTGCTTCGTTGGTCGAGTGTTTCCAAACGCGACTGCCGATCGAGAAATCCTGGGTTAAAATGCTGGGTCGGGTACTATCGGATTTTACTAATTTAGAATTGGAATGTAATTTAGGGACTTGGAAAATGGATCCGTGCCCGGTATATGGCAGTAGGCCCCCTATTTAATGAGGACATAACCGTAACTGGTGAAATGTAGGATTGTACTACACGTTCAAATTCAAATTCAAATTGCATTTATTCAAAATTGGTTCATTAGAACACTTTTTGCACGTCAAAACTAACACTCTCCTTCACTTCTCTGTCAATCTTTTCAGGGTTTACAGGCGTGATGAGAAGTTTTTACTCATTTCTAACTAATTTCTAAGCACAATTCATAGAAAGCCATTCCAGGTATTTAAGTTCGGTAGCTTTTTCTATAATGGACATCGTATGTTCTAGAAACTGAAACTAAAACTTACACGAAGTTTCGACGACTCATGTCTTTATATAGTTTCTGTAAATATTATTTTATATCTGTTTACAAATATATGGTTTTTTCTGACTCTACATTTTCATATTTGTAGTCTACATAAGGCTTACGTTTCATAAATGTCTATGTGTAAGGTAATTTTAATCTTGTGATAATAATACATCGTGTGTAACTGAATTAAACCAAAGTAGTTTCTCGTGAGGCAAAAAGTAGCAAATACATATGAACTTGGATAGTACCCTCAGCCTAGTTCATCACACAGCAATTGGACGTGTTCCAACCGACTTCTCAGCTGTAGTATGTGGGGACTTTATATCTGAGGCCCACAAGTACTTCAATTAACTTTACGCTGGTGGCCGATGGACTTCAGTGACCGCAAACCGTAGCGTGCATGGGTTTTCCACCTATTCCACAGCTGGACCGTGATCCCACAAATCCCACCCTTGAGAGCTCTGTCCAATACAGCATGAAAGATGCCTGCAGTCTTTGACAGATACGACACTTGATATGTATTTGCTAATTTTCGTTAATCTATTTTGCTAGTCGATTGTAATATTAATATATTACATATTTACGCGCCCAAGGCTTATTATCTATTATATGAACTGATTGATAATTACTTGATAGATAGCTGTTTTATAAGTAATATTACGTATTTTTTCTGTAAATAATTATTTATACCAACAAATCCCACTCGTTGGGGACGACATGATGAGGACATGCCTCATTCTTAGCGGCCAAGTTAAAATCAAATTTTCTACAAAACATTGCTAGTACATACCAATGGATTTATTTGCATTCTTATCAAAGAATTAGTATAACTTTATGTTATGCTAATAAATTTAAAAATGAGAAACAATATATATAATGTTAAGAGCTAAAACTTCAATAATTGATGATGAATGCTAGAGGGTGGTTGTGCGATGGTAGCGCCCTCACCTTTGTGCTGTGTTCGATACTTGTTGTGAAATAAAAAAATTTGTGATGAATCGTACAACCTATAATTATTCAAGACAAGAGTGAATAGGCACTTTCTAGGCAAGTGTGCTGCATCCTAGACTGCATCTCGCTTTTCATCAGATGGGCTAATAGACAAGTAAAATTAAAACCTTTTTATTAACATGTAAGTAGTTATATTTAATATAGATTATATAAATCAGATGCTTGCCTGTAACTATACATTGAAATAAATATAAAAATGTTTCGGTCAGTTTTATTTTAGTTAACCTATACCTAAACTTGTTTTGTTATTATTAGGGCATATTACTTGCTAAGAAAAGTGCAGTTTTAAGCAAAAATGTGTGTTCATTAAACTGACTTATATCACTAACTCTTTGCAAGCTTCGTTATGCGTATTTGCGCGTATAAATGACTGCCTAAGATTAAAATATAATTATTTTATTTATTCTTTTATTTTACATTAATTTATTAAGGAAAAAAAATTGCACTTACCTGTGGTAGCTTGTAAATGTTGATTTAAAAACAGCAGTTAACTTTGGTACTTAAATAATTTTATTATTTAGTAACAGTTTTCACATGACAGAAAAAGAAACAAATATCATATTGTATCATCATCAGCATATTGCAGTTCCGACTTGCATAGGCTTTCCTGAGAGGTTATGCCCTTAATCCCCACGCTGGAATGCGAGTTGGCCCTGGCAGAGCACAGCTTGCTGGGCAGGCCGCGTCATAGTGCGATCTGCTAGCGCCGGGTTTCGTCGCCTGTTACGCCACCCTATATCCCGGAGTTTTTAAGTAATCTATTGATACCATGCTCCCCACGTTTTGTTACATTTTACTTACTTTTTACATTTTTACAGTTTCACTTGCATGCTTTTTTACATTATTTATTTTCTATTTTTAATCAATCTTTATTATTATTATTGTTAATAGTTATTATTATTATTAGTAATTTTTTCATATGATTGCATTGTCATCAGCCCTTCATGAGTATGTAAAAATTTAAACGGACGTTTCAATGTAGGTCAAAATCACGTTCAAAGTTTGCGCCACATATGTATATAGATACGACTAAAGATAATAAAAGCGTATTAATGAAAACTTTCTGCGAAAGACTGCAACAAAAGGAGTGACAAGCCGAAGACAAGCCATATTGGCCTTTATTAGGGGACTCTTACGGTACAGCAGATGAAAAATCGCTTACAATAATCGATTTTTTATCATAAAGAAATCGATTTTTTATAAATTGATTATTATTTCACATCCAAGACTCATATGTCTTGCTGGGCTTAAGGGTCCCCTAACACACAAATACAGTACATTTTATTTCACATCACTTATAGAAAAACACACGTTGATAAGTTAGTGGGTTTGACTGTTAATCCCGGAATAGTGGGTTCGACAACCATCCAGGATTAATATTTCTGAAATGAGCGAGTTTGTTCTAAATCAGAAATCTAAACCTTAGTCTAAAGTATAAGTACAAGTAAAGTAGTACCATTAATGTAACAAATTAATGCTTATCTTTATAATGCATATCAAAAATGTTTTTATGTTATTAGGACAATGTGGGTATATAAAATTGAAACAGATTTTGAAACTTACGTAATGTCTACAATCAGAATGTGTTATCGTTTACAAATTGGTACCACTATCTATAATCAAAATGTTTGATCGATTGAGCGTCAATTATTCTTTAATACATATTTGATAATTTATCTCTTCATATCGCATTTAGGTCTGTGTTCAATACGTACATATACTGTGCGTAGGTAATTTTGTTATGATATTGTACACATGTATTTTTAGGAATTTAGAGTGTCGCAAGGGCAAGTGTTATTATAGTAAATTACGTGTGTAAAGAGGTACAAGTAGGTATAAAAATTATACTTTACTCATTTCGATTTCAATCTAAAGCGTGCATGGTCCCGATTGCCGTTTGTCATTAACTGTTGTTATGGTGTTATTCATACAACAAGGTACAAGGTGATCCTTGATGCTATTCGTTACGTGAATAGTTTTAAATATTTTTAATATTAGATAAATAAGTTTGTAAGTTGATCCAGTCAAAAATAAGCTATATACCTATTATAAATGAGCGTGTATGATGAATTTTATGAAAGTAGAAAAGGCGGAAGTTTGTCTGTATTATAGCGGTAGAAATTCTTAAGTTTTACATACTCCTATGGGAAACAGGCATGACAATTTGTATATATTTGCTATGAAAACTATAGCACTTACCAAATTTATGGTATTCATAACTCTTGAAGCATGCACGCCAGTTTCGAAGACTTCTGATCTCATTTTGTAATCAGCTAGTAATATTCTCTTACCTGTACACATTTTTTCAACGCATTTAAAATAGATTACAGTCAAATTAATATTTTAGAGAAATATATACAATTAATATACCTTACATTGCTACAATCAACTAGTCTAGCTCACACATCGTCGTAACGATTCAAATCCTTAGTTCGCAGACACCATGGCTATTTCCTTACTGGGTAAAATAGTTATAATAGCGTTAACACTAGCTGTGGTTGGTGGTATGACCGCCGTTATAATTCTGATTGTGAATGAGGACACCGGAAGCGTGGACGTCCCCACTACACCCACCCCCAGTCCCACCACGCAATCTACAACAGATACCCCAGCTGATCCGTTATACCCTTATGAAGTTGGCGTTGGCATTGCGGATATGACCGGACCGTGTGTGGAAATTACATTCGTAAGTGGTTACTGTGCATCTTATTTTACTTTTAAACATGAAGAATAAACGGTAATAGCTTTGTGGCTTACATAGTAGAACGTTGGTCGTGTTGGTTACAAGTGCGACTGCCGAACAGGTGGTCCTGGGTTCCATTCCCGGGTCGAAGTCTGGCTCGAAGTAGTGACTCGGAGTCTGGATATGTGCCCGGTATATGGCAATAGGCTCACCACCTATTCCATCGTGTGACTTAAAAGTAACAGGTGAAACGTGGGAATGTTCTACATTCCTCTGCCTACCTCTTTGGGGATCACAGGCATGATGTTACTTTTTTAACTAATTTTGTCTTACCGCCAAGGCTCTAAACATAACGCCTCATAAACATAACATAATTATACAAATTACAACAGAGAGCTCATACAGAGATATCTGTTTCATCCTTCGTACTCAATGATATCAAGCTTCGTAGAACTTGTACCAACTAAGCCTCAGCACGTTGGAACAAACGTGATGTCAGCAAATGGTCCCCGAACTGCAGTTGAACCCCAATTCACTAAGCACCCGATTTCAACTTGCGAGTAAGCTACAAATATACAAAGAACATCACAACACCAATATTCTGCATGTTGTTCCAAATACAAACGAACGCGAGTTCGATGTTTGGGCATCCCTAACTGTGTTCATCTTAAACTCTAAAACGTTTTGTACCTAATGTTATATTAGTAACACGCTATGGGCTAGAAAATGTGCGCAAAATCACCATTTATACAGCTGGTGATAAAACATCGTGAGAATACTGTACTCATTACATTTTTCCATAATGTTATTGACATGAGGAGTCTGCCAATTCATAATTCCCTTGCATGTTAGCATTACGATTATCATTAGGGAAACGTTTGTCTAAATCGTAGCAGGAATATTTAATATACAATACGTGTAACAATTTAAACGTGCTACAAATTGTGTTTGCTATCACTCGAAAATGAATAAAAAGGTAAGAAACTTATCTTTTCTTCGCCAACCCCGTATCCAAAAGGAACGCTTTTATAAGAAAATCTAAAAGTCCAAGCTAGGCTTTCTAAAACTGCTCACGATAATCTGCGTCATTACGCAACATCAACTGCGACGTCGATTGCGGCTTCTACGAGGCTTTTAAGCCATGGAATAATGGTAGCCGTAGAATAATGGAAGCAGAAATACAGAATAGTGAAACTTCGCCTAGAACTGTAGAAATTGATATTGAATTGTAAATGTAACAATAAAAAACGTCATTCAAAACCTAAAAGCAGAAATAGCTTAGTGGTATAGAATACAGACTCGCATTTCAGGTTCCAGACTTCAAGTCCTGGCCTGCACCTTTACGATAAATGTGCGTTTTAACATTTTATATTACTTGCTGTACCAGTGTAATGGTCAAGCAATTTGTACATGTCAGATTTCCAACTGATCATCGTGAATAAGATACCTAGCAAGTATATGTATATCTTGAGATAAAAAAAAACATATTAGAAGACATAAAGGTTTGTTTCGAAAACCGCTTACACGACCAGTCACCGTCCGGCACGCGCGTCCAACGTACAGCAGAATAGTGGCGCGACTCGACGTTCCGAAGTAAATCACCTCTCGTTGCTGGAAATTGCTGACTCGCGATATACAGCGCCATAGTGTAGAGAATGCAGAGAACAGTCTCACGTATTGTCGATGTGTGCGAACGAAATCAATATAATCACCTACACATATTAATATCATAATAATATCAATCATCACGACACACGATAAAACATCGACGTTGCTTTAATAACGGGTAATAATTTAAAATACATAATAAAATTTAATAAATTTACATACTTAGTTTACGTTGAAATTGATCATTATTATATTCAGAATGAAAGGGATTATGACAGTATGTTGCAACTCTGGCCATGCGCAAGTTATTATATATCCAGAAAGAGAACGGATCAAAAACGGAATAAGCGACATATTAATGTCGCTACTGTCGCGATGCGCGAGTTATTAAAATCATTAAGGCATTGTTAATGGTAACTTATCGATACGACGCTATTCAGACCTTTATTGCGTGCTACTGAGTCTAATTTCCGGTCCCGCGAGAACAGCGCGATGCGTTGCAGCGACGGGGTCATCAAACTGCATGCGTTCTTACGATAACAATAAAACTGCTTGTCTATTACTTTAAGATTATGGTCTATTATTTTAGCGCTATAGTTTTATAGCAGAGACTTTTAATATATTTTTGTATATTAAAACAAATTTAAAGCGCTAGACCTAAGTAATATTATAGCGTAGACCCTCTTTTAAGAGACATTTACAGTTGCCGGAACTCCAAAGGCGAATCACTAATTCTACTGCAGAATTCCCTGGAGAACCGTTACCCGCAATGCCGCTTATGAAGGACACGATTAAGTCGAAGATGCCGCTTTCAACCTTTTTATCGACGAGCGGGTTAAAGCTATGTTCTTTGAGAACATTTAACGCTTTAGAGAACCATATTATAACTGTTATATATCGATATGTGGAAGCTCGAACTCCACCCGCGTTACCGCGTCATCTAATTTCCGGCGCTCACGAATGCGTTGTCAAACTGCGCACGCCCGACGCCCGCATTCGCAGCGGCTGAGATTGTCTATTACATTTCTATCGGGTTTCGAGTTGAACTGCATACGATTTCGCGCTGAGCGAACCCGGTAGTGCATATTCATATTTTTATAAAGCAACAGGAATTCGATGTACATTTGAGTAAATCCGAAAATATTTCTGACTTTGTGCCTATGAAGTACCTAGTGGTTAGTGAACCGTAATTGCTGAGTCGAGGTAGACAGGTTTGATTCTCACTCAGGTTAAATATTTATATTACAAGCATCAGTATTTTTCTGTGCTAAAGTGGAAAAAGTATCTATTTTAGTATACATATATTTATATCGTAAATTAATAGCTATTTGCTTTGGAGAGAGTTGGTCGTATTCCGAGATGTTTTTACACATATATTTTACGGGCATTTGTTAAACAATACAAAATGACAACAAAAATATTAAAGGTGCAACTAAAAAGGTATAACTTCAAAGGTAGGCTAGGCTATAGCCATTCGGTGAAACACCATGAATCAATTATAAATCAAACTAACCATGGAGCAATTTTTATTAATTTTATCAAGGCAAGGCAGATATTATTTCTAATTTTACCAAGGCTATGATATATCTTCAGGAAGGTAAATTTTAAATAGCAGGTTTTGCTCTCATCATTATACCATGTATATGCTGTCTCTAGCGATGTTCTGTCCACTATAGAGTGAGTAGAGCAGGTACAGTCGCGTGCAATTTAAAATACAAATTCGGTGGAACAATGATAAATGAACAAAAAAAACATTTTATACGGCATTTATTAGCATAAGCGGGTGTTTGCATAATTTGAATCTGCAAGTGCAACTCCCTTGGGAATACGCCATTTGGAGTCTAATTAATAAAATTATTTTAATATTCATGACTGTACACGGTAGGGCTGTCAGATGCTTGGATAACTGGGTTTCGTCTGAATAATGGGCGGGAATTTGAATTAGTTCTGCGGTTTTAATGTTTATTGAGATTATTATGATAAGGTGGGGTAGGTTTTCATTGTTTTTGAAATAAAATATTAAAAATAATATTTAAATTGAGACAGCGGTGGTCGCGTAATACTAGCAATATTCGTTGTAATTTAAGTGAATGTATCACAACACACAACGCGATTTTTAAACGAGCACTTGAATATTCTCTCAACGCGTTGTCTACTTACTTGTTAAAAATCTTATATCATTAAATTATTTCATTACATAAATTTAAGTAAACAACGTAACCACTAAATCTCATACAAACGAAACGTTATCAAATTTTAATATTATTGTAATGAAATTTAACAGTCGACTGGGCCCTAAGGCAGTACAAATAATCAAATCTCTAAGCGTAAAAAAACCTTGTCGCAAAAAATCACGCCACACGCCCGCAAAACATTGCTATAACTGACAATAGGTTCTTCAATTTGTTACTTGGTAAATTACGTTAATAAACAAAATATTATCTCGCACACGTGTGTCGTAAATAATTCCCAACGCTAATATGAGAGCGTGGTTTGCACCTTTATTAATATTCCAAGGTCCGCCACCGCGCGCTGGTCACCCCTTATTCAGAGGGACACCGTCACGCGTCTGACGTATAGGATGAACGTGACCATACTAGTCCCCAATAATGCGGAGGGTGCAAGTTTTTATGGCAACTGTACTTAGAAGCATATTAAATTTTAATCTATGTACATGAGATAACTTGTTGTTTAGTTTTTTTTTTTTATATTTTTGGGTACGACTATACTTAGCACGCAATCATTTTCTTAATACCTAATATAACACCTTGTAACTACCTAGTATTTAAAATAAGCAATTGTTTTCTGTAAAATTTATTGGGCTTCTCTGAGCACAGCTTCTTGCATTGCCTACGCTGCTGGCCACTGATGGTTTGGCGTTTAGCTGTGCCAACCCACATGCCCAGCATGGGGATTATGGGTATACCCCCCAGAGGAGGCATATGTCCAGCGGTGGAGTACAATAGGCTGATGACGAAGATGAAAAGATACTGTATAAGACAACATTTCATAAGTTGTTGTATTCAGTATTTTTCATCACACTTTTGTTTGCGACTGTGCTTAGTTTTATCAAATTCTCTCTTTTATTAGCGTACCCTAAGAAAATGCACGTGGAACATAATCTCTTGAAATAAAAGACTTGCCGCTGTAAATCATATAGGTACACATAGATAGGAATATCAATTCAGAACAACATATAACAGTTCTAACCCAGATCACCAGTTATAACCCAGAACTCACGCGCAGAAATATGTATACGAATAATTTGCCAATTAAAGTTCATAGAGTTTTTTAAATTGAGTTTAATTGGCTCTAAATACGTGAACTAATGAATCACGAATTAAGTGCCCCAGCGGAGCCCAGTACGTAAACATACAACAAGCCCATATTGAAAAACCAACCAGACTCAATAGTTTTTAATAAATATATGCACTGAACGGGTTCTCTGTCCCTTGCATGGTAGATTTGATAATTGATTAATTTCGATAATAACAAATAAGGCCCTTCAAGTTTTTACTTCGTGTACGTAGGTATTATTAGAGATAGTCTTTGTACAAAGCAACAAACTGTTACGAACATCAAGCTTTGTGTAATCATTTCTATTTTTACCTCTGTAACGTTAGATGGTTATGGCTGGTCATATAAATTTTGTAATATTAGATGTGAAAGATTTTTTCATAATATGGCAAAATCATAAGAAAAAGTTATAACACAAGGTATTTCAGTATATAGCCATCGTGTATATTTCCATGACCGTCGAATTGTGAATAAAAATAATAATAATAAAAAAAACGTAACTTCACGCCTATAATCCCCGAAGAGGTAGGCAGAGGAATGCAGAACACTCCCACGTTTCACCGATTACGTTTACGTCCCACTATGGAA
>DWDW01001551.1:0-11421 GCA_018245635.1 Mimoniades versicolor eupheme | reverse complement strand
ACACTCCCACGTTTCACCAGTTACTTTTAAGTCCCACGATGGAATAGGTGGTGAGCCTATTGCCAAACACCGGGCACGTATCGAGACTACGAGCCAATACTAAAAATTTCTACTAGAAAATGTAAGAAAGTATGAAATATCTAATTGTACCCGACCCGGGATTTGAACCCAAGACCTCTGATTCGGTAGAGCTCTTGCAACCACTCCACCAACAAGGCAGTCAATATAACGCTTACATTGAGTCACAGTTCCAATATTGGGGTACGGTTTTAACCTACCGGTAACTACGGGGTCTTTGTCGACTCATGGGGTACACATGTAGACTGCCGCTACTAATTTATTTATATATACAATACAAATTTATTTACATACATGCAGAAACAACAAATAAAAACGAATAGGAACAGTTGTACAAGGGCATTAAGTATTTCATATTAAAATATCGTTTGCTATAAGATATACAATATTTTTACAACATTGACTCTAGTTATTGTAACTATTGTAAGTTCTTACTGTTTTTTATATTTGACTGGTAGAGAATGCCAATATGTCTAACTGTTGCACTACAACAGGATTGACAATAAATAGAAATTAAAAAAAAAAAACTCTGTTTTATTTCCTTTGTAATGTTAGTAAAAGATCCTTTCGATTATATTTAAAACGAATATGTAATAATAATATTAGTTTTTACAGTAAACATCACCTTAAAACGTTACAAATGCTATATTTAAATAGATTAATAGAGTTGTAGAGAACATGAACGTCCTGAGAAAGTGGGGTTCGTAAATAAATGTTCCACATACAAGAAAAAAAGATAAAAATACGCGAGGAAAGAAAAGTCCTCAATCGTTTATATAAGGCAGAACTACGCATCACTATAACAAAATGTGTGGCCCTAAAATCTGTTCGTGCCAGTGAAATTTATGTTTATCTAGGCACAAGCCGTAACCTGACTGAAATATTGGACGACCCAGATCTTACAAATGTTCTTTCCGCCATATTATTCCCCTTCTCGTAATAAAGTACTTGAATATAATGTAATCCTATCAGTTTTTCTCGGCAAGGGTGGTTTTGTAGGTTACACTGTTGATAGCGTGTTTGGACATCGATGCAACACAACCTGAGAATTGTCCCAGGGCTAATGTATTTCAGCAGCGTACGCGGTTGGAGCAGCAGTACTCTGCGTTCCCTAACCTGCTTACCTGGGGTAGCGATTGTGGGCAAAACCTCTCAGGGAAGCTTATTTCCAGCAGTGGACAAAAAAAGAGAAAAAAAGAAAAAAAAAGTTATAGGCTGATGATAAAAAATGTAATTCGTGCTTCTTTTCCAGGTAAATATAGTGTACTAAGGAATATTACTATTCTTAGTAGATTCTTGTAGTATCACTTGTATTAAATCTTATAACTGCCTCACTTTGAGCTCATGCTGAAGACGTGTGTAGTTAGTAATGTATCTGTTATTAAAGATAATGACTAGATGATGGGCGAGCCAAATAATCGTGAAACAAATTTTTTGCGTTAGAAATAGTTATGATAATTTGAAATCTTCTGTTTTTTTGGCTAGCACAGAAAACATAATATTACAATTGAGATATATATAATAAAGCTCTTATAAGATTTTGTTTGTGTTTCAACAATAGAAGCAGGAAAACAAACCGAATTACCATTGTGAATTTCATCGAATTTGTTTTATCTACTTAGTAATTCTGTGTCTCAAATACCTACAAAATATACCAGTGCTGGGCACTAAGCCGCTTTGCTCTGGAACTTAGAATGCGGCTTGTTTACTCTTCTAGAGACGGTAAAACATTTAATATTACGCCGTTACAAAGTTTCATACACTAAGTAAGGTTAAATAAGATTTAATTTGTTCTACTCGTACATCTATAATCAGGTTCAAAATCGGAGCGCACCTGTTTATAAAATTTTGTTCGTCTTAATATTAAATAACACGAACTGCAATGTCGATCTAAAACATCGTGAGTTCATAATGTCCTGCTAAGGGATGTAGAGTCTGTCAATGGCCTGGGCTGGCCAACTTGGTAGATTATGGTCTTAACCCTTCTCATTTTAAAATAACACCTGTATCCAACAATAGACCGATAAAAGGTTCGTTAATCATATATATTTTCAGCCCTATAAGTCCACCACATATATAATAGTAATGTATTATTGCATATATTTCTGCCTATATACCTATGTATGTTTGATATTGTTATAGTATGCACTTACTACATGCTCTCTCCATCACCTAAGGTTGACTGGAAGGGAATGCCATTAGGCATTAAGAACTCAATTGTATCCCTAAATGTAAGGTGTTTCAAAATAAATAAATAAATACTATGGGTACTATAAATCGTTGCTTTACTCGAAAGAATCCAAAAAGTTTTCGCCGGGTTTTTCTGCAGCATCTTCATAGAGTTTATTGTACGAAATCTTGAAACTATGTATAGTTTGTGCTATACCTATAATATTTTTGTATTTTCGTTAGTATCTAGAAAACCAGCATAACACTGAAACAGTAACGTATTCTATATGTATTTATGTATATAGATGTATTATGCCGATGGATTTGCAATGACATTATTCACAGCAGATTCATATATGTTTAAATTGATAAATTTACACATTCTTTGTCAAGCTGATAAATTAGCTGATAAATATCCTCATTCCCTGATCAAGAACATACATTACTTTGAAATAATTCAATTAGTAACAGCTTTTATAGCTTCTAGAATATATTTGAACAAAATTCATTAAAAACTTAATTGAGTCTACCTCGAAACTTTGCGTTGCTAAGAAGTATGTAATGTCGCAGACAGTAAGCAGCTTTGCACTGTACAAGCATTGAGCTTACATACCGGCTCGCAGATATCTCTTTTACTTAACAGTATCACAGGGGCTTTTTTGGAAAATGTCCGACAGTAAAACTTCACGGACTAAAATCTAAGTTTCCAGTAGAAAATAACATTTAACAATTTAAATTTGATAAGTACTTCATTGTTTTAAAGTCATATTATAAAAAATGTATCTAAATATTAAATTATCATTGCTAATAACTGTTTCTCAATATTTCAATGTGGTTACTCATATGCCTTAAGGCTTGGTTATTTTCATTTGGAAAGAGTGTATATCCCGGGCAGTTATAGTTACATGTCTTTTTACGTTCAAGTATTGGGATTTTTTATTTACTTTCATATTTCCTACTAGTCCGTATCGATAAATTACACTCCGCGACATCGTGCCGGAATACAGATTTTCGTTAGAGGTGACTAAATCGCGGTAAGGCGCAGTCTGACTAGGTACAGCTAAATGCCTTTGCCGTCTACGGGCAGTGACGTAGGCGGTGCGAAAAACTGTTCTCTGCAATCCACAACTCCACGCCCAGCGTGGGACTTATGGACAGCACGCACCTATGTCCAGCAATGGCAGCTTTCTTGCTCTACATATTTTATAGTCTTTCGTACTTTAAAATTATCGACAGTAACACCCGGAATACACTGAAATTTTACCCTGAAAGCTTTCGTTTCTATCAATTTTCTTTGTTTAAATTTGAATCAGGTTTAATTGTACACGATGCAATAATTACCAATTGGCTATTATGATTTTGACGGAGTACTAACGTAGAGTTTCGTGGTTTAACAAATATACTGGCACACAAGCGAATAATAGCACCCGTTTGAGTGTTTTTCCTTTGCTTCAGTTTCATAAATGCTTTACCTGTATTACCCTTAAGGGTAAGTACCAGTTTCCCGTTTTGCCCGCATCCTTTGGGAATATTTTCTTTAGGACCCTTTGCTGGGCCATTTTGTCTGACTATACACTTACCTGCTTCGGAACAATGAAAATGTAAAAAAAATATGTTGGTTTAAGTTTTTCTCTGATTTTGCACAATACAATTTTTTTAGTTTGAATTTACTGCCTCCTTAGTCGTGTTGATTGCAAGTGCGACTGCTGAACGGGAGGTCCTGGGTTCGATTCCCAGGTCGGGCACTACTAAATTTTGGCACTACTTAATACTACTAAACTCTAATATTTTGGGTAATACGTAGCATTGGTACTCCATTATACCGCATGGAATAGCGGTCGCACATGAATACACACACACGCATGCACGCACGCATTCACGCACACACGCTCGCTCGCGTGCACGCACTTGCAAACACCGAAAAGGTAGGTAGATAAGTGTAGTACATTTTCACGTTTCACCACGTTGGGACTATATCTATATACCGCGCACGAATCCAGACTCCAAGCCAATTATCGCTAGAAATTACGATAACAATTGATTTTCTTTTATTACCTACGTATAAAAATAGAACCCAATGCGTTGGATAATATTTATTGGGTCCACAAAAAATTATGTTCTAAATTTTATCATGTAATGGACATTTATCACAGCACGGGTATTATACGATTATAATGTTAAAAATAATCGGCATAATTATTATTTCTTTATGGTTTATTGAATCAATTTGTAAATATTAATAGTTCCATCTATCCGAAATTAGTAAACATAACACTTATCCTTCAGTTATATTACTTCTAAAGTACGAATAGATCATATATAGTCAACAGATGTCACTGTACGAAAAAAAATTACTGTATTCAGACTACTATATACAGACTATGGTAGATGGCACATACTATAGTTTTGGCGGTGGCGATGGAGGTGTACATTACTAAAACTGCCTGCTAGATGGCGGGGCATCCATTAATTTCTCTAGCGTTTTAGTTATCCAATCGCAATAGCATTTAAAGTTAGTATAATGCATCGTTATTTGACGAAGGTGTGTTTCCGCGGTATCTTGCGCACATTCGCCACTAGATATTGATGCAGTGTACAATTTTTTACACAATTTCACCGAAAATATATGCAAGTTTGCGCTCAAGTGTACCTATCTACCTTTAAGCGCTTTAAGCGCTAAAGTGTACTCAAGTAACCCTTTGAATATTGATTTGTTACCTAGTTAGCCATTCATATTACTTTAAGACTTCTTATAACAATGACAGATCGTATACCATTCGCAGCAGTACTATCGGTGGCTCAACCAGAAGAGGAACTCACTACCACATTTTATCGCAGATTTGATTGGCTGAAGCTTTTCGATAATCTATGCACATTGTTCCTAAATTTCATACTTTCCTTAACATAATTTCATCTTAGTAATTTGTACATGAATCTATAAATGATCTTGAAATCTGAGCGAAAGTACCTACAGGTTAACGGAACTAGAGGTAAATATGATGGATAAATAAAAGAACATTTCAGAAGTATAAGTTATAATAAAAGTTCATATAAGTAAATTACAGCATTTTCAGTAGATATATAACTAGCACAGTGTTCGAAATATATAATTTATGTCGTGAGCATATTTTTGTTAGAAGATACTATAGCTTATTTTTTTCGAAATAGCTTACTTCAGTACATATTTTATTTGCATTATCCAAAAATGCTGTCGCGATTTTCCATACGGTATATACACCAATTCTTCCCCTAAATTGTCGTACACACCGTATCGTTTGATGAGAGTGACATTTTTCAACTCGCACACATTACATAGAATCAATAAGTCAGTGATCTTAAGTTACTCCACGAGAAAATCTACGGCTCCAACGTCACTTAGTTGTGCGTATTGCAATTTTACTTGGTCTAAGCTTCTGAGGTGCAACGAAGCCTTATCTAATATGTGTAAACTTCCCCGGATTTACACATTATGTACTAATTAAGAAATATTTTCGAATCACTACAAGAAAACACAGAAGGACACTTACACTCGATTCACAACTCTCTGGTAGAAATGGTTCAAAGAAAGCTGCGTCCCTCACACAAATTAAAGCTAGAACTTGAAAGTCTTACATTATTCGAAGCAGTAGACCACTCCGACTCCTCTATCCATATCTATCCATCTATAGCAATGTTCCGATCACTCCAGCACATGGAGGTGGTCCCCATAATAATATACCTTTAATCTATTTATCGCTTATATAGAACTGTGAGTATTAATATCTCTAAGGCAGAAAATCACAAAATCTAGCTTGTACTTATAAGAGCTGAAAACGATGATTAATCTGAAACCATTATATTTAATTAACTTACTCTTAGTAATAGACTTTCTCAAACTATCAAACTACAAAACTGCCAAAAAAGCGATCGTTCTAACGCTAAAAAAGCTAATATATTTCAATATATCAACTAGTCTATTAATATCGTTTTTAATATTCTGTGTCCTACCTCAATCATCAAAAAAGTGTTCCAATATTAGAATTCGTGAACGTGAGATTATTATAATGAACTGCTTTAAATCTATTTTGTGTTATAATATTTTAAAATGTAATTCGCTTTTAATACTATTTTCCTATTATAGACAAACCGTTACGCATTGAATTAGAGGCACTTCACGAGTGGCTGAATAAGACAAATATAATAGTGCACAATATTATTGCCAAAACGTAGTAAGTAGTCTTATATTTCAACGCCTTTTGTAAGCTTAATATATTGGTAAATTTTATCACAAATATTGTAAACATTTGGACAAAACGTCTTCATATCAATTTCCACACCAATATTAGATCATTTTATCGCTGGCGTATCATGGCCATGCGTCATTTGAAACCGTACATTCTCAAAGTTGCTTACATGTCTGTCATTTAGCCGATCTTCCGTTTCGATATTCGACCATGATTCAAGTTCTTTTCACATCTTGGGTAGTGTAAATCCAAAGTTGCAATTTATGAATCTGGGGCCCGTATTTCTACCGTGACCGAAGTAGGACCAGGTGCGGTTGGAGATCGCAGGGTTGCAGACCTTAAGGATGTCGCCGAATGTGCACTGCTGGCTCTAGAACCACGACGAGATCCTGAAATAGTAGACATATCTAAGAAAAACAATGAAATGTTTTATTTAAAAACTGCATGCCTAAAGGATTTGTATCAATACGATCGAGTTTAAAATGTCGAGTCGAGCAACAAACAAAAATCTCAGCATAATATAATCGATTCAAATCTCTAATTTTGAATAAAACACATAATATCTTTATTTAGGGCTGGAGAAACATATTGGAATAGTTTTAATAATATCACATAATGGTGTACTCGATCGCTTTGGAACAAATTGGCACAAGATTGAATCAATATTTGTAAAAATAATTCACATGCCATTAAACTGAATCATTTCTAAATGCTTCATTCGTTTTTCTAATATTTCAAGCCAGTTTCATGGACTTCTATTTGATGTCCATCAGCTAGCATCATTCCAAGGTATGAAGCGATCTAATCAATTACTGTATTATTTATAAACGTACTTTAATGAACAAATGTTAATGTTGTTAGCTATATTATAGTACTCATGCTTAATGAGAAGTAGACTATGAAATTAACAATTTTTTACTTTTCGATTGATTTACTATTCCTATATTTTGAATTTAAAGCTACCAAAGCTAATAATAGTCAGATTTTATAGGAAATATCTACTGTAGTGGCCGCTGGTTGTGAGACCGGATGCAACAAATATTTACAAGTGATTAAGTTACACCTAAAGTTTTGAAAACAATTAATTAGTTTTAAAAACACTCCAACAATATGCATATCAGATATCAATAGTGAAATTGTGTTGTTTTCATATTACTTTCATTGACATTATGATGTGGGTCACGTGTTTCAAATACAAAAAAATATGTACAATGTGATGCAATAAATAAATAATACAAGTGTCCAGCGTGCTATAAAACAATAATTATTATCAGACAGATGAGGTAGATTCAATTTTGATTGATATGTGTTTATGATCTTCATGCTTGTCTAAGACGTGATTCATGCTCATGTTTTTCCTACCTGAACATTTAGAAATCATTCATCAAATAATGGCTTTAGGATGTATTAATATGCCTTCAGTATCAAATCTTAAGCAATTATTAGTATGATTACAGTCTAAGCAGCTTAACGTAATATATAATTCCATCAAGGCTTCTAGCTATATGTACGATAGTGTTGTAATTTTACATTTTACATTATTATTATTATGCAAAGCAATGCAACCTAATACTCTAATCATGTTTCATTGTGTATCTACTAAATATCTATTCTATTTCACTTTTATTATTAAAAACCTAAAATTAAAACAAAAAAAATATATTAATAAACATCACAGTTTTAAATTTGACTTTTTGCAGAGACAAGAAAAAATTGTTATGCGTTGCATGCTTCTCTACCTCATCGTCTATTTTATTAATTATATTATTAAATATATTAAACTTTATATCAGATGAAGCAAAATGAAACAATCAAGTAACCTGAGGGTTTTCGGTGAAGCTGATGGCTTTGGTGATGGCGTGCTGTCGATAAATGGAATCATGTATGAATAACAGTCACAATGGGTATCATAACATGGATGTGTTGATTGAAGAATATATTAAAATAAAGTGTAAATTTGAAGATGTTTTAAAATATCCATAATGTGTTTTATTCAGAGACGTAAATTACCAAAAAATGTGATTAATGAGTATTCATCCAATACTCTTGCCGTGCCTCTAGTATCATATTTATAAACCGTATTCAGGGATACTACTGTGTTTATTTCTATTACAAAGCAGTTGCATTCCTAATTTCCGGCCTGAAGGCTACGGCTAAATTGATGTTCCAACTTAGCCTTCAAAATAAGCAATGCGTATTTTAGAAGAAATTTAACACATAAACAAATTCGTTCATTCGTTACTATTTTTGCGCGCAAGTTTAGAGTTCGTATAAAAACATCATTAATAGGATATACAACTTAAAGTTATTTCACAAATACGAACACATTTTTATGTGAACCACGATACAAGGCTTAAGATGTAGGAACAAGAATATTCCATTTGATGTATTGTACAGCGATCAGTATCATATATGTACATTAGTAGGTATTAGTTGTCTGTAGTTCTACGAGTACAAGGTATCAATTAATGGCGGGGATATAAGGAGAGACAGTATTAGTGGCCTTGTATTAATTAGTAATATTACAGGCTTTTACAATAATGTACCTGCCTACTGTTGAAACTGCTTTTGTTTACAAGTAATTTGTGTTTAGCATTCTAGAAACTACGAGAACAGTGCACAATTCCTTTGTAATATATGTAATTACTGTGGTTTGTCTGTGTATTATCTGTCAGTAAATGGGAACGAACAGTGTTGTGTAAATTGTCATCGTAATGTATAATTACCTGGACTGGGCGAATGAGGTCTCAGTTCTTGTTGACTGGCCTGTCGCGACGGCGGACGCATGCTCACCCTAGAGCCGCGGCGATCCTGCAAAATATATAATCACATATGTATGTAGGTACACATCAATATATAAACACAATACATGATAGCTGATTATAACTATTTCTTATATTGAACATTTAAATGTGTCTTAAGCAAGTAAATGTGAATTTGGAAATTAGAAACAGAATTTTAAATAAATAAATGGTACAATCAGAAGGTTATTCTGTCAGGAAAAAATATCGGCGTTACCCTAAAGTGTCGCCTTAGGAAGTTTTAATTCAATATATAAAAATAATTAACTATTAATTTTGAAATTAAAAATAATGATATTTGCGTCTACATGAGCGGCATTGTGTACTTGGGAGTGCAAAAGTTTCGAGTCACGGAGGAGCGAAACGTTCATCAGGCGTGGGTTCGGAGTGTTGAAGATGGTGCGATTCTCCCTCCATCTGGCCCTGTAATTAGAAAAAGGTCCTTGATAACTCAATCAATCAAAACTTGATAACTTTATAACTCAATCAATCAAACTCAAGAAATGAAAAAAATAATTAAAATATCGACCAATGTAGTTTAATGTATTCTAATTCTACACATGTTACCTGTAAGAGTCATCTACTCATATTGAGTCAAGTGTCTTGTAAACGTCGGGTAATTTTTGTCACAATTAGGTCGCGATTAGATTACGTTGTACGGTTATAGGCAGTCGAACAAACATTTTACAAATAACGTTACATCACGCTTGTAGTCCCCGAAGAGGTAGGCAGAGGAATATAGTACAATCCCATATTTCACCAGTTAGGTTTACGCCCCACAATAGGTGGTGAGCCTATTGCCATACACCGGGCACATATCCAGACTCCGAGCCACTACTAGAAATTCTAAATAAGTAAAATTTAGTTGTGCCCGACTTTAGGAATTGAACCCAGGAGCTCTTGGTCCGCAGTTTCACTTGCAACTAACACGACCAACGAGGCAAATATAAACTTATAAACGTAATGATTAAATGACCTGCTGAACAGACGAAGCACGACACAAATGATGACGAACATGAGCGCCATGCCGACGAGGACACCAATCATTGCCGGATCCAGGGTCTTCGTGGACTCTTCGATCTGTTTCTCCGCTAAAAAGTAAACCATCACTTTTTAAACTCAACGAAATTGTAATTATTAAGTTTGGACAATAAATATCACTAATATTCACAATTAATTTATATTCTCTAGTAGTATATTGAAAATTCCACCTTAACCAGCTGTTTCTCTAACCTTATGTCTTTTTAACACAACTTGCCGAACGTTTCATGCAAAATCCTTGTTTATTTAGTTACATAGAAATTATTTTAAGGTAACGGGTTTTGTGTGTATGCATTGATGATTGTAAATTGCTGTGTAGACTGCGGAATACTCATACTTACTTACTATTTACTTACGAATTATTATTAATTGGAACTGTTACCGAGCCCGTCATTAATATTGATTTGAACTGTTTCACCGGTGAATGCATCTATCTATATTAAGACTCATTCCAGACGATTTGAACTACCAGAACATTTTCTTCGAGATGTACATATAAGATTAGATGGGCGAGGGATTGTCCAGTATTCGCTTAAAGACGTTTACAATCATAGAATCACTGAGATCAGGTAAGTAAATAAACAAAACTTACGGTTGCACACAATAGCGCCATCTACCGTCACTTCGGCTACCATTTCGTATTTGCAAACGCATCTGTCGTTCCGGCACTCCGTCTTGAACACCACATCCTCGCACTGCTCGTTGAAAACACATGTCTCGTTGATGCCGGCAGCTGAAAACAGATGAAAATAAATTTAATTATTTAAATCTTAACATCACGCCTGTAATCACCGAAAAGGTAGACAGGTAGCAATGTAGTACCTACACTCCCACAGTTCGCCAGTTACGTTTATGTCCCACTATGGAATAAGTGGCGGGCCTATTGCTATTAATACACCGGGCACTTTTCCAGACTCCGAGAAACTCCTAGAAAACATAAATTTGAAAAAATTCAGTAGTGCCCGATCCGGGATTTGAACTCATTACCTCCCGATCGGCAGTCGCGCTTGCAACAAACATGATATTGTTAGTGAAGCGGAACTGAAGATACCAACGGTCTACTTGCATTAAATGTTTTACATGAAGGGTACTCGCAAATAAAGGAATAT
>DWDW01001550.1:0-11426 GCA_018245635.1 Mimoniades versicolor eupheme | reverse complement strand
CCAGTTACTTTTTAAGTCCCACAATGGAATAGGTGGTGAGCCTATTGCCATATACCTGGCACATATCCAGACTCTGAGCCACTACTAGGAAATCTAAATTAGAAAATTTAGTAGTCAAACTAAGACCTCCTGTCACACTTACAACCACCATGACCAATGAGGCAGTCAATGTTTTCTATATCATTAAAAAATCCTGCTCCTTCATTTATTAATATTCTTTGAAAGACACTTCACTACTTGGTGTTTACTATATTATTAAGAGTGGCTTCATCATGTATATTTATTCCTGTCTTTTCCAACAGTTTGTGCACCTGAGGGTGCATCATTCAGTAGATTTTACCTCTACTATTCCAATCTTTATGTTCTATCTCTTTTTATTCTACTCTAAACTTATAACTACCTCTTATGGCTATATATTATTTTCTATAGTGCTTATCAAATTTTCAATAATGAAAGGAATAATTTTATTTATAATTCAACAAATTAATAAACATAATACATTCGACTGTCTTGTTGGTTGTGTTGGTAGCAACTGTGATTGCTGATCAGGAGGTCCTGAGGTCAATTCCCAGGTCAGGTACTATAGAATTTTTCTAATTTAGATTTTCTGGTAGTTGCTTGGAGTCTAGACATGTGCCCAGTGTATGGCAATAGGTTCACCGCCTATTCCATAGTGGGACATAAACATAACTGGTGAAATATGGGAGTGTACTACACTCCTCTGCTTACCTCTTCTGGGACAACAGGTGTGATGTTATGTTTACATATAATTCAAAAATTAACTGCAATGTTTAATTGAATGATCTTGGATCAAAGGCTAACTTTTCATACTGTGTTTCAACAGTAAAAGCCGGTGGCATGAGGATTACACAACATAAAGTTCCACACCTTAAGGACACGAAGGAGGCTGCGAACGAGGACCTGACAGGTCTCTCGGGTCCCTCCGCTGTGCCTTCCAACCCAGTATCTATATCAGGTGCCCCCAATAGAGGTAATGCAGACTTTACTCCCGAAGCCGCGCAGGTGGCCCATAGCCCTAAACCTCCAGCGCACATCAACAATAGACCTAATCCACACATCCAGCAACCTAGAAAGTAGATTATGTTCACAACAAACGCAAATTGCCTAAACAAAAATACATTATGTGCTTCCATAAAACAACAGTATTAATGTACAACAATTTTGCTAAAAATAGACAGTGAATCATTTATATCAGTTAGCGATAAAATGTTGATAATCATAATAAAATTGATTAAAATTATTTGTGTTGCTTTCACAATATATGTATTACATGAGGTGGAGGCAACATTAAAACAATTGCCAGCTGTATAAACTTAAACATTGAGTCTGTTGGAAAACTGCTGTGGTTAATGTTTAATGTACAATAATTTAAATCCATCTTTCCGCTCCACATGATTAGCAATGGCAATGTTGTATCTCAACAATAGTTACAACTAACAATCATTTGTGAATATTAGCACTGACATTAGGCAAAACTAAGTAAACCATCAGCCGTAAAGGTAAGAAATTCTGATGTCCTTTTCAAATTGTTCAGTGCATATGTATGTCATACTCTGTTATTGAGTGGTCTGACTTTCCTGCTACTTAAATAAATAAAAAATACATTTATCTAAGCACATAGTGTATATACGGAACTGCTGAACTTGGCCTAAAGAATAGATTTGGTATATAAAAGTATAAATATATTATAAATAAATCAAGGAAAGTGTATTATATATAACCTGTGTCCTGACTAATATCTGTACCATCTATGCTTAATATGTTTTTATCACTTTGACAGTATCAAAATTTTCAAGGATTGTTTTATGAATAAAACATTGGTACAAGGTTTAATTTGATTTTGTGTTGGATATCTATGCAAAAATTTGCCTGCAGTTGTTTATGACAAGATGTGTGAACTGCTACTGTTATTGGTACAAATCTGGGCTTATTATGGAATAAACTACAATATTTAGTGTTTATTTTAAGATGAGCAAAGTATATTCTTATCATCTTTTCTTATCTTTACACAGACAAAGTGAATGTTATGATTTTAAATAAGAAATGCAAGGTGAATAATTTGATTTAAAAATGACTTTTTCCTTCTATCATTTGGTCTTATGTTTGTGACAATTGCGAAGCATTCAATTTTAGTCTTGTACAATATAATTAAAAGGAAAAAACAGCTGACAGTGTGTAAGGTAAGGTAACATGTACAATTTAGAAATGTACGAGTACAATAATATATATAGTATAATTAAAATTGAGTCCAGATGAAATGTTTAAGTTAGTTAGCAGACAACTGTAAAAGAATTCTAATATTTTGGTAATACAATTTTGTCATGTATTTTGGTGACAGTATTTTATCCCAATATTTCCATTACGGTTACACACATTTGTGAGCACTGTTTCAGAATATTGTTACACAATTTTAGCATTTGGTGATACATTACACCTACTGCAGTGTTAACACATTTTAACAGAAATATCAGCAATCTCTAATATATTACGTTAAAACTTTTCATGTTGACTCCTTATAAATGTTTACTCATAATTCTAGTATATTATGTTACGAGCATACTGATTTGATTTCTGTAGCACGGTAATATTATCTATGTCAATATTTAAATACTTAAAAATCATTTTTATACTGTCTTGGTGTTTGACTGGTTATTGAGACCAAATTCATTATAATGGATGTCTTTTTAACCCTGTCTATATTACAGTACACTAGCATTACAGACTTATATGAAAAACAATCTTATGTTAACGAGGCAAATAAAAATCGTGTATAGTGGCCCTTAGGGCCAGCGGCTGCATATGTTGAAATAAAAAAGCGAAAACATAACCCCTGGATTATTATATGTATGTACAACACAAACATATCAATTGTAGAATGTTAGTTTTGATTTGTTTTGTATAAAAATTATATATTGTGCTATATAGCAGTTAGTGCTAATATTATATGAGAAATACTTGTAAATGATATATACATATGTTAATAATTTTTATTCTTCATTTCATAAATATGTATCATCAGAGTCAGCCTAATGCATTCCACTGCCGGGCTTCCCCTGATAGGTTATACCCATAACCCCCACACTGGGCATGCAGCATAAATATAAGTAAATGTATTTAATAAGTCGTCAATATGTTTATATATAGTAAATATGTCTCCAGTTTAAAATATTCCATAAATTTTGATATATAACGATTAACAAGTGTGTGAATTAAATTATAGTTATATGAATTATAATAAACATGAGTATGTCAATGTGTAAGCTTGATAAAATCCAATCTTTCTTTAAAATATGTTTGTTACTTTTCTTATTTTAATAATAGGAAATAGATGTTTCATTAACAATGGTTCATAATTTTTGGAACTAAGAGATAAGTGTCTTGAAACTATAAAAACTTATATGAAAATTGATTAAATGCTACTACACTTCGTGATTTTAATAAGTTTTCCTATTATTTAGTCTCCTATGTTATAAGCTTGCAATTTCTTAACTGACCTCTAGATATAACTAAATATAATTGGTGCTAAGGATAACATGTGTTAAGTTGCAATTTCGATTAATAGGGTAGTTTGCAATATCGTTGACGCGGCCAGGTGGCGTTACTGTTTGAGGGATATACTTATGGTTCATAGGAATTTATATTTGAGATAGTGATTTGTAGTTTTGGATAAACAACGATTTGAAAATTAAGCTACATGCTACATTGTCTTTCAGGACAATTATGTTCACTATGCCTAAGAAATTAGGGTTAGTTGATATCCAAACACCGAGCACATTATTATTAGCCTTCATCACCATAGATAGGCCTAGCACAAACTGGTATTTTATGTCTTCTATAACACACATCGGGTAATGACCAACTGTTAAGTTACACTGTTAAAAAAGTCTTCCCTAATTCACACACTTTTTGTTTGTGTTTTGGACACTCTAGAAGGGATGTTATTATTATAAGTATGATATTACACTGCCCATACTTCAAAGGAAATTCTAACTTAGCACATGAATTAATGTTGTTTACTGGTTGCATTTTTTTAACATTCCTAAATTGTGTTTAACGCGTGTTATACTCTGTTCACGATTATTTTGAAGTACATATTTTTTTGTGAAAATTTTTTCGGTCATCAAATATTAAAAAATTTGAGTCCATGGATTTTGTACTTTATTATATAATTTTCTATATTTAGTTTTAAAAATATAGTTTGTGAATTATGATTGTGTGTTTTTATTTAATATTCTTTACAAACGGTAAATGTGTTAAACACAATTGTTATATACAGGTAAGTATAGTGGACCAGTAGAATGCGGTTGATGCAGCGGGTCATTCCACACAAGATTCACTAAACTTTTCATTCTAGGGTCAGTGAATTATGTTTTACGTACTTATGTTTTTTTAATATCTTGATGAAGTTTTCACAACTGCATTAAGCGAATTTAAAATTTTGATGAAATAAAATATTTTTTAGTTAGTCCGTTTAGTTCCTTATTTTGTTTGTGTGAGTTAATCAATCACAATAATATCTTCGTAATTTAAATGTTCTTTTCGATAACTAAAGATCTGGAAGTAATATGAGAATTTGAAATCACCTTATGAGAACCTATGAGGATTTGAAATCACGTTATTCTCAATGTGATATTAGAATTTAGTTGTTGTGAAATAAAAAAGTATTGTAGCCTGGTGGAAATGTATTTTCATACATTCCTATACAGACCTTTATACGTGCGCAATTACTACATCCAGCTATGAGCTGTGTGGCAGGTTGAGAGTGTTGAAGACACTCTCCGACAAATCAGACAATTCATCCAAAGTGCGGCTGTTCTTCGGGTCATACATTGTATTAATAAAACTTTAGGAGTCCCCCAATATATTAAAGTCGCTAAGCATGAAATAAAACTAATAAATGTTATTATAGATATACATATTTGGGTCGATATTTTATTTATTTAATATAGAAAATTTACCAGTACGGTCGTTAACAAGGGGGTTTGATAATGTTTTCATTCTGGTTTAAAGGTTTCTTGGTTTTCCATCGCTAGGCCTTCTGTTTTTGGATGTGGCGTTGCTGAATACCTGTGGTAAGAATAATGCGTTATTGGTATAAACATTTCGTCTGCTTCGTTGGTCGAGTGGATGCGAGCGCGACTGCCCATCGAGAGATCCTGGCTTCGAATCCGGGGACGCACACTTACATTTTCTGCTAGTGACTCGGCGTCTGGATATGCGCCCGGTGTATGGCAATAGACTCAATACTTTTTCAATAGTGAGACGTAAACGTAACCGCTAACGCGTAACCTTTGCCTATCTCTTCGGGGATTACAGCAGTAATGTTACATTTTAAAGGACTAAACGAGTTGAAAATAAATGCTTTAAATGTCCAAACATAATTTTTTTAGCAATATGTAATTTTGTTTTTAATTTTAAGCCTATTCAAAAATTAAGTGTAAATGCTATGGTTAGGTTTTATACGAAATTATTTAATATGTAGATATCTAACACACCGACCTCGCTGTCTAATTCCAAATTGTGCGTCTGTAGGGACTGTTCGATGGAAGACGCCCCTGAGCCTGGAAACCAACACCATTGATGTTCATGGAATATTAAACGACTCATCAACTTGGACCCGAATAATGAGAAGGGGTAACCCTTTTCGTTACGAAAGACCACAGTGGGCCACACTGACCAAGTGCTGGTTGGCAGAGTTCTCACGCCTTAAAAACCAATGTTAAATGCTTGTGAAGATTTCCTCACGATGTATTTATTCACTGTTATAGTAGGTTCACATTTCATATATAAAAAGCACATACAATTCAGTCGGGTGGACCTCAGATCCCCGTTGTGGATAATTGTCAATAACAATAAATCCTTAATTCTAATAAGAGGATTAAAAATTTGACTACATATTTGAAAAATGACAAGAAAATTTTATCTTCTGCAACAAAAGTTTTTCTACCAATTCCAAAATTGTATTGACTAAATCCACTGTCTTCAAAACCTTAGTAAATTAAAATTACAGTAGTTATACATATAAATAGATTTCAATACATACGTACTAAATAAATATATCAACTTACGTCGCAAAGAATCCCGTCTTTCAGCCTGCAACAAATAACATTAAACAATTACATCACTATATAGGTATATAAAATTCTCGTGTCACAATGTTAGTTACCTTAGTCCTCCGAAACGGATTTACCGATTTTCACCTAATTTTATATGCATATGCAGTGGGTCTAAGAATCGGCTACTATCTATAGATTGTAATAATAACGGTACAGAGTCCAACGTAGGTATATAGCTACACGAGCTCTTAACTGTACAATAAATAACACTTGTAAATAAGTTATTACATTTATTAGAAAAATAGAATTCTTAAAAAGCAAATTCGTTTTACATAAAACTGCGCGCCTTGACACGAAAAACTTTTGTGAAATTGTTATAATACAGCTTTTGTTAAAATACAGAGAAAGTAATAAAATGAATGTAATACACAGATTTGAATATGAAATCTTACCAGGTCGACGTAACTTGGCTTGAAATATTTCGAATTCAAATCTTTCTCGCTCTGCGTTCCAATCCCGTTAGAAGCAGCTGGTGATAGGAAATGATTGAATAAATCATACAACAGTCTGCCAGTGTTTGGTCAACAAAACTATCATTTGCTTGACCTGTTATCGAACAAATTGGGATTTCGAAAGGCAACATCTTGCGTAACATTAAACTGAAATAGGTAATACATTTGACCACTTTCTGGACATCAAACCACTGGGGACATTGTCGACAATTTATCCGCTATCATGTTTCTGGCTTCTGATTTTATATCTGGTTTAAGAATGAGGTTCAGCCCTAATATTTGATGTAATTATAACATAGAGATAGGTAATAAACAGATAGAGTAGATGAGTTATAAGCGCGTATGTATCGTAGGTATGTGAAAATGTCGTGTTGATAGAAAGAGAAAGAATACACATTTGGTATACGTGGTACTTACATGTGATGACGCGCGAAGTAGCTGCCGGATACAATAATTTACAGAGAGAAACGAGTACCAAATCCATTCTCTTTCTCTCTCTATGGACGAGACGACTTTTTGCTTGGGTCGCCTACTTATATCCGTATAGGTACTTATAATACTTCTGTGGATTTTAAACTGTATTGTTACCTGTTACTGTTACTGACAGGATCGTTAGGCCCGTTGGTGCAATGGCAACCAACCCCGAGTCAGGAGCTGATATACGAGCCAGGAATTGCAGTCATAATTCGCAAAAAGAACAAATATTGGCATGATGAATACCAGTGTACATTTTCCATACAGGTATACTTATTTGTTTTATCGACGTCGTATTTTTGGTATTTATGGTCATAAAAAATCTTTAATAGTGATAGTGATAGCTACATCACGCCGAGATCAACTTGGCACTTTAAGGAATGCGCATCCCCTCTCGCCATCTGACTCCACCTAGCAATGTCTACCGCGCTCTACCGAATACCTGTCTATACTATAAGCACTGCTATAAGCGTGAGTACCTGACTATTGCGTCATCATAGCGAGATGTTAAGTCAACTTTCGCGGGTTAATCTCCCCTTGCCGGATCACGTTATTTCTACGAGGTGCCTAGTCAACTTCCGCGGGTTACGCTCGCCTCGTCGGATCCCCGTTATACTCACGCTGGCGGACCCACACCGAGTCGCGGTAGTTGACGCGGCGCGCGGCGCGGCGCCGCTTGCCGCGCGCGCGCCTCGCCGACGCCACGCGCGACTCCGCCGACCACCGGCGCGCCACGTGGTGGTACAGGCAGCGGGACGACGCGCTCGACACCTGCACGCGACCTCACCGCTCTACTTACCTTCTACTATATGAAATAGTCTTCACTTTGCAAATAATGTATAATGTACCACCATGCCTGTAATCCCCGAAGAGGTTGGCAGAGAAATGTAGAGCTCTCCCACGTTTCATCAGCTACATTACGTCCCGCTGTGTGATAGGTGGTGCGCCTATTGCCATACACCGGGCACGTCTGCTGTCATGCTGCTGTCTGTTAGCGGCCAGGTCATTTATCCGACCGTAGGTAGACTACAATATATGTACCTCGATCAACCGGTCTCCAGAACCACCTCTGTTGTATCACAGGGTGCATCATGACAGTCATAGTTGCCTTGGACTCCTAAAATTGAAATTTAAATCCCTCACCCCCCTTCCCTCCCTCGCCTCCATAAAATTGACATTTCTGGTATTTTTATCAAATCATCAGAAATTGGATGTGATAAATAGTGTTAACCAGTTCGCATTGTGTATCGTCCAGCTCATCCTCCATGATGTCCAGCTCATCCGTGTCCTTGGCAGGTATGATCAGCAGCTTCGTCTCCGGGCAGGAGCTCGTCACCACCATTTGCGAAGATTTGGGGAATATTAGACGGTGAGCCGTCCTAAAATTGAAACGATCTTGGCATTTTTTGAAACGATTTATCAAAAGGCAAAATTGGAAATTACTAGTAACGAGATTACATTTTTAAACTAGATCCAATAGAAAGAGTCTATAAGTCTATATGACACTCTTTCTCTCTTAAAAATCCCTTCAATATTTTTTAGAGTGCGAATTGTATAACTCCTCTTGCCTAGCATAGTCCACAATGGTCTTAATATTTCACATACGATAAGAAGAGCCGTTTCCAACAGTAAAACGATACAAAAGTTGGTGAATTAGGTACTCCTAATTTCGAGATCATGACAATCTACGCTCGTTGGCTAATCTCTAGTACCTTGGTATGTAACAAGGTGGCTGAAAGACTTCTCGCGTCGCCATATCCTGGCACACGCCGTCCAGTAGAATTATGTCTTCCATCAGCTCGTTGACGACAAACACCTGAGCATATTTTTTAATAATTCATAAGCAATTTTAGCAGATTTAAAAAAAAAAAAATTTTTTTTTATTCCTCATTATGAAATTATGTCGATACTATTTCCCCAATCGCGTATTTGCTGATTGCAAGGCTACAAGTTAAGTTTAAATATCACTTGCGATAACGGTGAAGGAAAACATCTTAGAGTTCATAAAAAAATTGTTCTCTAAGGCGTGTGAAGTCTGCCAACCGGCACTTGGCCAGCGTGGATGACTATGGCCTTAACCCTCCCATTCTGAGAGGAGACCCATGTTCCAGCAGTGGAACGATAAAAGGGTCGGAAAAAAATGTTTACAAGCTCGTACGCGGGAACTATTGCGATTTATTCATTTGACCATTGACATCACCGACCCATAAATCAATTAATTGATCGACCTGTAGATCAACAAATCGATCAAGCAATCGATTAATTAATCAGTCGACTAATTTATTAATCAACCTATCGATTAATCAATTAATCAATAATTTATTGTAGTCTTGCTCAAAGCGTTTTCAGTCTATGTCACTATGAAAGAAATAAAGAGATGAGTATAAAAATATTTTGATGAACTAGAGGAGACAGAAGATAGAGGAACATGAACGTACCTTGAAGGCTTTCCAGCAAGGGACAAATGAATGTTCGAGGCGCATGCTGAGCCGCTCCACAGACCAGCCGTGGTACGCCGGCACACTGGGCAGCACCATCATTGACAGTTTTATGCCAATCTCCCTCCACATGGCCGATTCTAAACTAAATATACAAATTGATGAAATTCCCCCTTGTTTTCATTGTATATCTGGATACAGTGTTTTGGTTATTTAGACTTTGTCTTGTTTCCACTGTTGGATATAAGCATCCTGGGTACTATTGGATTTTCCTAGTCGGGTCCGGGTTAGGTTCGACCCGGTGTATAGCAATAGGCTCACCACCTATTCCATAGTGGGACGTAAACGTAACAAGTGAAACGTGGGTATGTACTACACTCCTCTGCCTACCTCTTCGGGGATGTATGCCTGATGGTAAGTTAAAATTTAAATTTCATATAAATACCCCATAATAGGATGTGGCGCGAGATTAAACGCTTCCTTCATAATGGACATGCTAATATAATACGCCTGGACAGCTGTGTCGCAGCGCACTGTGTAGCTGTACGGCCGGTTCGTGAGCACCTGGAAATAGTCACGATGGAAATAGCATAAACTATCCGAAGTGGTTACTGTTGGGAGTTTCCTTAGTGTAGTCTATCAAAAGGTCTCAGTCTTATTTTCTCAATCATCACCCCTTTACCATATGGCTATTGTAAGACGATCTTCTTGTACAATGGGAAGGATTAAGGTGACAAGCTACCACGCTGGCCAAGTGCGTGCTGGGCACATTTCGCACACTTTAACGGTCATTATGGTCAATTCCAACGTGTGCAGAACTCACGATGTTGTCACTTATAGAAAGTATGGATATATTATATGGTCTACTATATAGTCTATGGATAGCATATGGATATTATATGGTCTACTATATAGTCTATGGTCTACTATATAGATATTATATGGTCTACTATATGGTCTACATAGATATAAGATGTTGTCACTCACACTTACAGGAAGTAATATTTAAGCTTTTAAGTCATATTTAGGCATAAAAATGTGCGCGACGTGATTTGCATCCAGGACCCCCAAAAGCCAAAAGCTGAATTCTGAGGCTGTCACTTGTCACAAACATGTCGGTAACTCACCCCAAGGACTCCAACAGCATTCCCCGACACGATGTAGTCTTGGCTCGGTTCACTGAACTTCAAATCGGTGAGGAATTCGTAATTAGGTATCGCTTCGTCGACGTCCGCGTCTGGCGGAATGTACGACGCCTCTAGCAGACCGGACACTAGGATGTACAGGCCTTTGGGCTCATCTCCTGCTTGCACGGTATCAAAAATTGTAATTCTGAGCTACAGTAATGCTATAATGAGTAGACAGCTGATGAATACACACAGAAATATTTAAAATACTTCTTATATTTATCTAGGCAGATACATAACAGAATCTCGCGCTCTCAGACAATTGGAATTGGATAGAATTCATACTTACAACTTAAGGGTCATTAAAATGTCACCTCTTTGCTTTAATAACGCAATATTGTCATAATACTTTATTAGGGCATTAGGTTATTGAAGCAAGGAGACGATGTATTCCAGTTAATTTATTTAGCTCATTTATCATTTTACAAAAATCAATTACAAATTGAGATTAAACTTTTGGTAGGTCTTTAGTGCAACAAACATTTTGAGATATGTAGGTAAAAATACCAAATGGCTACCAACGCTTCTGTGTATATACATAATATGTATCTGTATTAGCTGTTGGTTTTCAGTGTAAATAAAATAAAATAAAAATAAAATAAAGTACCATGTGTCACTGTAAACAATTATTACTGAACAGTATTACTTATAATATTTAATACAAACAGCAACCTTTTACAATACATAAAGCAATATCACAAATCACGACCCATAGAATATCTCGATAATATATAACTC
>DWDW01001549.1:0-11428 GCA_018245635.1 Mimoniades versicolor eupheme | reverse complement strand
GCTGCTGAGGAAAATGTAATTACAATTTTTTTTGTTCCAACGAATTTGAGAGGCCTGATCTGCAATTCAAATTATCAGAATGGCCACATATTGTCTGTAATATTTTTTTTTACTTATATTTAGTACTGCCATTTAAAATGAATCCTACTCGCTACGTATTAAGTACTTTAGTGGATTACGTGGATTTCTACAAGGGTTGACAAGATGTACTTAATTTTTTTAATTTTTCGGTTTTTCCTATCGCCGCGCACTCCGCCGTAGTTGTTAAGTGATGAATATCTCTCAAGCAATACTCGAAATTTTATACTCTGTGATTTCTAAAAGTATTAATACTATATATTTAATTAAATTACCTTATGATAATAATGATTATAATAATAATAAAAGTAATAATAATCTTAAAATTATACGAGAAAAAAAAGACGATGATGGTTGTGTTTGTGCAATTCCTAGTTTTAAGTCGGAAGTTCTACGGGGAAAGGGGGGAGGGTAGGGGACTTGGTCCTCGTCACGGATGTACTTAAAGAAAAACGACAAAACGATTACTGGACGACAATATGACACACGGCGAGTTGTGACATCTCTTAGTTGGCTCTGCATTCGTGGTGACGATTAGAGGATATTTGGGGACTTGGCGCTCCAAGCAAATTGAGAACCGGGTCGCGTTCGACATTTGCTCGGCGGGAAGTCCGGGAATGGGGTGATTACGGGCTTTGTACCCTTTATGAACAATAATAACTGAATTTGGTCTCTACTAGACGGGCATTTTGGTATTGATTTGAGTTTTTAAAGCCACATAGAGATATCGGTGACAATTATTTTTAGTATTGCAAAAATTTTGTTAATTATTTAACGGTCCGTTTTGTGTTTCTTTGACACTGGCCCATGAGAATGTCACCGCTTCGCCCGTTACTTTACTGTGTGCCAATGTCGTCCGAAAACTTGAATTGGTTCAGAGCCATTGGTCTGACAATAAGTGTGGTGTACTTACACTTTTGTGGCGGATGTGGAGTTTGATAGTTTGTGTACGCCGAGCAAGGCCGGGCGGCCAGCGTAGTACAGTATACGTGCATGCGGAGCTTCGCCGGCCCACGCTCCTCCTGCGGCCGGCGCACCATGTTAATGTAGCTCTGGTGTGTGGAAACATGTATTGTTGATTGGCGACGTGTGGAATGTTTGTTAAAAGTGTTGTCACGTCTCGACGAGCCTGCTAGTGTCTATCTAAACGTATATATAGTATACACCGTGGTCTATCTAAGTCTAATAAAGTGTCGTCCATTATTGTATATCGATGTTTTAAATAGACTTTGTCGATTAAGTTCCTCGCTGTGTCGAAGCTTAAGCGGCATTGGCTCGAGAACATTCGAACAGTAGTGCACACATATCGCAGTGACCGAGCGACGTTTGATGTGAATACTCTTTTATTTTATGTTATCCGCCATAGTCAATTGGATCGCCATAGACAAAACACATTACAGCTGGCGTCGATCAAATTGATGTCTTTCTATTAAATTGCACAGTAATATTACTTAGCGGCATAATGAAATCTTCCATTTTGATCAATAAATCTTGTCATTTTCATGCAACGAGTGTATATCGCGTTAGTACAAAAGTATTAAAAATTCAAAATTGACATATTTTTTAAATACCCCACTTTTAATTTAAAAAAAAACTTATTTAAAGCTATGCTATGTTATACAAGTTGGAAAGCAGTTTCACCGAATTTTATTACAGTAACAATTCAATGCCTTTTTAAAATTGTATTTTGTTTGTACATTTTCCACACGCCAGATCCATTGAATGCTATTTCACATGTAAACACTTATTATTATTATTACTATTATTAGCAGTATTCTTAATATAAGTAGGCTAGAAACCTCCTGAGATTACTAGCGATTGTCCCGCTTTGCGTGTCGAAAAATACTAAAAATATCCCAGGACAGGTTGACGTCATAACGGGAGGTGACACTCTCACTTCTCTAGCGCATGAATACCACCGATTCTATTTTGAATGCCATCAAGTTATGCGTATACAAGGTTTGTTCATTGTGGCTATTGTTCCGCCGAGATTTCATACCGAGGAATTGATGAATACGCAGCTCAAATGCTGGGAATTCCAGGCGTTGTTTATTTTTCTAAGAAACCGTTTTTTTTTTGTTTTAAAATTTTGACACGCAAGGCGTCGACCGCTTCGCCCAAATGATAACACCCTTTTGTATATTAGCATTTTTTCCTGAAATTTTCAGTATTAGATGGTTGAGATAATATTATTATTATTATTGATTGTGATGTCTTACACTTTTAGAATGCCCCGGGGCGGCCGCTTGGTATCTTGCCAAAGTTTTGGATAGCAGCGGTAGTGGCCCTAGATTGGAACCTATGTACTTAATATTTTTTTGTTTTCATATACCCCTATGTATATCTCGCTTCCGTGGGCCGGAGACTCGCGAGTCGAAGGTGCTCGGGATGAGCTAACAACTATTTATATATATATATATATACCTATATATATAGCATTTTATATATATACCTTTTAAACCACAGTGTATTAGTTTTGATAACGCTAAGCTGACGTGGGCTGCCTCACCTGTTTGGACGGTTGGAGGGCGCGTGTCTTGTGTTTGGAGGCAGCTGGCGTCGGTGGTAGGTTTAGACAGTAGATTTGTATTTAGTGGTCTTAGTTTTTTTCTTTTTAATTTTTGCCCGTACATAATTGTATGTAATGGAGCACCTAGATACCCAATGTCTCATTACATGGAATAATATTAGAACAAAAATGTGTTTTATTTCGCGTGGGGTAGTAGTGCCCGCGGGCGCGCGGGGGGGTGTGGTTTAGCTACCTCACAAAGATCCTTAACAGCTTAGTATGCACGGTTGAATAATGACATAGATTAGATTGATTTGCGTGTGAAAATTGATTTCTCTTTGTGTTAATTTTGCGCGAACGCAAGCGTCGCCCCGCGTTGGGCGTCAGAGCCTCCCGGCGCGGATGGGTGGGTGGGCCTGGGTGGAGATGGCGGAATGGTAAGTCGACGTACGCTATAAGGCATGCGTATAATTATATATATATATATATATACATACCTATATATTATAAATGTAGTTAATGCGTCTTGAACACTCGTGACTAACATTTCTTCGACTCTAGGACTCCGTAATGTGTAGGTTGTAAGGCATGGTTGGCATGGAATAAGAAAGTTGAAATTAATACAACATGCATATACACCGTGTATCTTCCAATTCACTCTGTCAATTGTTTTAACAGGCGTTTGCCACACCAGTGGTTGTGATGCGTGCTATTAAGGATATTCCTCTGGGAGCCGGGTGGTGACTTTAAGGGGAATATCCGCAAACGTAGTCACGTAGTGTAGACCTTGTAGTGACGCTTCGCTTGAGGCCAACATGTCTTCCTCGTTTCTGTATCGCGTTTGCCAAAGACGGCCAAATTCGTGGCCAAAATTTTTCGATTTGCTCAATTGATTCTCTGTACAAACGACAGCCTCAGCGTAGTTTCCGGAGTGTTAAACATCCCGCCATTTTGTGGTTTGCGACAAGATGGCGGCGTGTTCACCGAGCTGGTCAAGAGTAGTGACTGCCAAAATGTTGATTTACCTGCTGTCACGCCCATGTAGCTTAAGTATAAGACAATAATAATAATGGAAGACATTGCCAACTACGACGCTAAATTAAATTCTTGGTTGCCATAAGAATAAAAAAAATACATTCCACTCTAGTCATTTTTTTATTATTAGAAAGTGTTCCAAACGTTTGTTTTGTGGAGGGAATTTATATGAAATACAAGAGTCCTTATCTTGCTCAATACTTCTCGCCTAGATGTGTAGTAAGTTTCTGATTCTATAGCTTACGCAGTAGCGATGTACCATCATACACCACATACATACGCCATAGAAGCAGCATTGGCGACATTACAACTAGTGATGTAGTCTTGCTTTCGCGATTCCAGGTTACACTGGACCAATGTGAACAGAAAAAAAAAACATTAAAAGTATATTCTTAATTATTATTATTATTACTACTACTAAGGTTATAATATATATACATGGATTAATATACAATTTTTGGATTGGTGTAATAATATAAAAGTATGTTAATAATGGACATGGAGAAAAAAAAGTCAAATTTATGTTGTTTTAAATATACGTCAGATGCTAGAGTAGTTGCGTAGAGTGTAGTGATTTTGAAGTTTTACATACCAATATTAAATAGTGAATTAAGTATGACTAATCGAAAGCAATAAACATAATTTATATTATTATTATTAACGATAATAGCACGCGCGCGCTGCGGCTGGTACACAGACAGGTGCGCGAGGATATTATCTCTTTGGATATAGCACGAGTTCGGCTGGGTGGGAACGACGGCGAGGCAGCGCGCGCAACTTTGTACGTGTTAGAGTTAATACACACGAAATATTACCATATTTTTGTATAATAGGTATCAGTGTATTCGTTAGCGAGTTGGTATAATAATAATATGTATTTTGAATCGTGATAAATACGGACACTTGTTTGATAAGTGGGAGTATGTGATTAACATGTTTAAAAACGTAGAGCGTACCATGCGCTGCCGCTTGAGGCGTGCGGCCAAGTTTCCTTTGCCACTATCCGAGAAAAAAAATTAAATTCGCGCTGTGGGAGCGTAGAGTATAAGTGCGTTCGTGTTTTTGAATGTTGCTGGTTGGCAACAAATAATTTTTGCTATAAAATATGTAATGGCCTAGTTGTTCTCTCACAGTGCTAGTATGCAACGGAAAATGGCGGCATTTTGATAATGTTATTGCTAGATTTGTGTTAAAAAATGACGTCTCTTTGGGGACGTGGACTTCTGGTTATAGTCACTTATATCCTTTGTCATCGCGATTGTTTCGTATGTTTTTCGCCTGAAATTGTCAAATATTGTTGAGAATATTACAGTTGTGTGTGTTTCGTATACCTACTTATATTTTTAAAAAACGTTTAGGTGATTTTTCTTCTCGAGACATGAGCGACCTACAAAGAGTACCTACAGAAAGCTAGTTTAAAATTCATAGAGGCTGTACTTAACATTCCGTTTTTTTGTACATTTTGGTTGTATTTGCATTTTTTACTTGGTAGATTTATTTATCAATGACGAATCAATAGACTTGTAGTTATGGGCTGTATTTTTATTTACCCACACGAATCGCTATAGGTGATTATTGTGCAATATTTTAAGGGGTACTTTTTCTATGTATAATATTGAAATACCCGTAGTTAAGGGTCTGGGTTTTCGTAGATGTAGCGTATATTTTGTTAAGTGCGTCAGTTTGTTTCCCGTGCATAGACTTTATTTTATAATTTACCTCACTGTTAAAGCAGTTCTTACAAAGCATCCGATAGATTGGGTTGCCCCGAGCACAGTAATTTATATACTTTGTATTGGGCATGGAACGCGTTGCCGTAATATAAAAACAAACTCATATCCATCGACAAATATGTATTCACTTTCAAATTTGAATGCAAATGTTAGAGGTAAATAGGATATGGACAAAGTTTTATGGAAAAATTTGTTAACGAGTCTTTTCCAGCATGTACCAATTATTGGTTAACATGAGTATTTAAATTAAATCTCCTCAATTTGTTAAACACAAAATCGTCATATAAATTGGTCGCAACTAATCTTGAAAATTAAATTTTGTTTGAACTGTTGTGAAAAATATATTTGAGAATTTTTTTTCATTGAGTCTATGCAAAAGAAACTCCCATGCAGCTTCTGTCGCAAGTATATATATATATACACGTACATATATATAATAATGAATGTTTTGTAATAGTTATGCGGCAATACTATGCAGACCTGTATTTAAGTACTAACACGCCTTTTTTGTATGAAAGGGCTCGAGATTCATGTGGTTCTTTTTCACAAAAGGGGCGTTTTTTTCCTAGACATTAGCCAATAGAAGTTGGGGCGCTATTGGGCCCTTAGCTAGTGGACGCAGTAGTGCAGGCCGTGCGCCTCCTTTCAGCCTTCAATAAAATTTATATATGGTTCATCTTCACTTAGTCGAGATTTAGAAATAAATGGTGACACAAAACACAGCTGATCTTTCATTTATCGCTTTTTACCTTACATTATTATTATTAACTTACATTACATTCAAAACATTTTTAATCCAGTTGACAGCGTAGTTTAGAATGAGCTTCCGGTCCCAAGTTGGGCGCCAGTTTTTCTTTATTAGTTAGTTTTGAGGGATATCCAGATTTTTTGGTAGACTATAGTAATTTTGTGGATAGTTTGAGGAGTATCAGACCCTATTTGGAAATAGATGCATGATGGCGACGTATCGAGGAGTTTGGTCGTGCATGGTCGCGGGAGGCCGAGCATCGCTGCGGGTGGATTGAAGAAAGAAGAATTCTATTTTTAAACTGTGGTGAGACAATACTGAGAGTGCAATCAGTCTTACAGAACCGGTGAAATGGTACGGACGTAGCCTGATTTTTTGTGGAGTTGCTTTGTAACATATGAAGGGCATGTTTACATCCTACTCATTTCGATTCTAATCATTAATCAGTATTGTCTCTCATCGCTGCTTTACTTTTTTATTTTGATTTTTTTCCATAATTTTCCGTAGGTAAAGTTTTAGTGAAGTGCATCCCAGTATATAGATAAGTAGATGATAGCGATGGACATGGGTGCTGGGTTTATAAATAAAATTTTCCAAGTATTTAGATGGAGATTTTAAAACGATTGTGATTTTTTTAATCGAGTAATGGGAGCTGCTTGAAAGAATTGTATATTTTCGAAACCTTGTAGTGGACCGTAGTATGGTGTAGTTAAGAGTATTAGATTGACGGAAGCATATCAACTATTGAACCCCCTAAGACACAGCATTGTGCCTTAATAGTTCGTGTTTTGGTTTTTATTTATTTAATTTTAAAATGACAAATTGAAAAAAAGAGAAATTGCTTTGTCGATGAAATGCTAGTGTTTTTTAGAAGTAGAAAACGGACCAAAGATTAGAAATTTGGAAATGGAGACAATATTTTTTGTACAATTTTTTATTTATCCCGTTGGAATACTTGTTATGTGATGGTGGTACCACAACCCGCAATTGATCGAATTAGTTCATCAGTAGATGTATTTTAGATGTTATTGTAAAACGGAAAACGAAAATGAAATTGAATATAGAGGACCTCCTTCTGTAGTAGTACAAAGTAAATTAAGTATTTTGTAATAAAACCATTTTGTATTTTATCGTCAATATTACTGACAAGTCTTCCTTGATATGAAATTATAGACTGAAAAATTAGTCACCCATTATGTAATTGTTTGTTCTTCCTTTATTTCACGATATCCCACGAAACTGGGATGCACTAGATTTTGTTAATCCGAATGTATTAATAGATTTGTGTGAGGGCACTTATTGAGATCTGTCAGTCTTCCCGCCTTTTTTGACAGTTGGAGATTTTTTACGTATAGATGTCACTGTTTATGGTGAAATATTTGTAGTGATCACGTTGTTGGAACTCATTAAGTAAACAATGTTCTCTGGTGCAAAACTGTAGCTATTTTTTATGGAAAAAATTGATTCTTCCACGATTACTACTAATATTTTGCTAGGGGGCGTCATTTGAAACAAATTTGGTCTGAAAAAGTGCTTTTTCAAAACTACCATAAGAGTATTATAGAAATATGTAGATGAAAATAAACTGATGAGTGTTCAGTAGAAAAATACCCCTGTAATACAGAGTAAGCTGTGCCTCGTGTGCTACTATCTATACTCAATACATCACTAGTATTAATATCCATATATATATGAAGCATTTACTTTTACGATCTGAACTAGAAAACCAACATGGCGGCATTCTATTGAAATTATTGCTTCAGATCGTAAAATTAATTGCTTTAAACGTAACTGCGGTCAATTTTGCGTTCGATTTTGAAAACGTTACATCGAAAAACGCAGTGTCAATATACGTTGAACGATAAAATTGAGGGTAGTTGCAAATTCAAATTGTTAAACACCGATGTTCGTACGATCGGTTGAAATAATTTTTTGACATATCAAGTTTAGTTCGTTATAGTCTAGTCAACTGAGAGGACGTATTTGGAATACATTAATAAACTATAGTTTGTTTAGGTTTGAGTCGTTTTAGTTAGTTAGGTTTATATATCAAGGCATGTACCCTCGGGGTAAGTAAGTGAAAATATCATGTTCGATGAGCCCGAGTGGTTTGGAATCTTAAAACATTAGTTGATTTTGTGACCCTGTAAATATCTAGTGTTAAGAATTGTTATTTGAGATATTGAAGTCGTTTATTACCACTGATATTATTAATTAGGGGTGCTTAGATACGATATTTAATATTTCTCTCTTAATCTTGTTTAATCTTTGAAATTTGAATATAGATTTTTTCTATAAATTTGAGAGTAGATCGTTAAAAATGTCGGATATTAGTGAATGCTGTTAACGCATTTTTTGAACGTTGAAATAGAACATATTTAAATATAGAATATGAATTTTGCAATGTGTCACATACATATTTTTTTTGGTTCATCATTGGCCAGTTTTGTCACAATGGACTATATTGTTAATATAATAGAAATCGGCAGACATAGTAAAAGTTACCGTTTTCATGGCGATGCAACCAACTGATTGCATTTAACAAAGCCGCAAGGCTCTGCTTTTAAAATTGTTTTAGTGAATTGATTCGTTTTTCTGAATATTCATTTCTATTACGTCAATAATGTAACAAGGCAAATGTTTAACAACATTTCAATATAATGTATTGTGTATGACCACGTAGCCATTTAAACTAATTGTGTGTGTCACTGTGCAGCAACTAAAAATTAATAAAATAAGGAGGACGATCAGTCCCTGCATAGTTCAGTGCTACGAAGATTCATACCATGACTAAAAGTGGCAATATTGGCGCTATTAATAGTAAAGAGCAATTTGAAAACGGTCCGTGACAGCGTTTTGGGTCTAATACTTTTTAAAACAGAAATTTAAATAATCAATCTGGCATAAGTCAAAACAGCTATTGTAATTAGAATTTTGGTCAGTCTCATTTCACTTAGAGCTAGTAATTCTATTGCTTGGTAATGCCTTATCCAACTATATTATATTTTGAAAGTATTCTTTCACGTATCCAATTTTCAAGTAAAATAGTGTCTTGGACTTTTTTGAATAATGGCGCCAGTTGTATAAATAGTTCTTGAATTATTCTATTTGGGACTGGTTGTGGTCTTCAGATTGTTCGCTGATCTGTATAGGATTTAATGGTAAATTCTCACAAGCAGATTCAAAATCCACTTTCACTAGTAGCCGACAAGCTAGATATTTGATTGATATTAACAACAGTACCCCGTGAATTTGTATATTGTAAGCTCATTATAATCGAAATTACCATATTTACATATGTAGACGATTTAGTAGTTTGTGGATTTGTAATTCTCATTTTAAAGGGAATGTATAGATTTTTTACTGTATAATACCAATTATTCGGATATGGCAACACAGGTTATTCGGTTATGAAAAAAAAAGCTTACGCTCGATTTTTAAATTGCGCGCTCTTTTTGATTACCTTCGTCTGACTATAAGCAGCAAGGACCTATGGTCTAGGCCAGCCATCCCCAAGCTGGGATCCGCGGGTAAATCCCAGGGGGTCCGCGGACAAAACAAGCAAATTACAAAAGCATTAGTTTAGTCAGACCCTTTGCCTATTTCAGTTTCAAGATGGAATAATATGTCTAGTGATAGGTGGCTAGCTTTTTACAATAAAAAACACAGTATTAGAGTTTGAGATTTTGAGAATAAAATAGATTGACCTATGTGAGTACTGCAAATATTTTTTTAAGGGTCCGCGGATCATGATAAGGTGGCGTTAGGGGGTAAGCCCTTGGAAAAGATTGGGAAAGGCTGGTCTAGGCGACTTTACGACTTCATTTGAAGGTGAGTTCTACAAAAAAATGTAGTTGATGTGGGATACTAGGAATGAGTCAATAAGTATACTTCTAAAGCAATCTGGAAACGATCTTATTTACAAATAGTTAAAGAAGTGTTTCACACTGTTGGATGCTAGATTCTTTTACCTTTAAACACTGATATCAATATACGTAGTAATGATCTTTGATATTGATTATCAGATGTGGTAAGATTACGTACTAAAGACGTAAAAGAAAAAGTAATCTTGTTAACTCCTGGACTTGTACTGGACTAACGACATGATTTGTACGAAAAAAGGGTCGCTGCTGCTTCTAGGCTGGAAGGCCTAGTTGATTGATAAAGTCATTGTGTTGTCATATAAAACGTGTGACATAATCATTACAACAAATACAAAGAAAAAAATCGTAAAAAAAAAGTTATGTTAAACCGTCATTATCACCATAATCTCTCACAACAAATATCAACATCAACTCACAACGCCACTGGATTGAAACCTACACCGGATTGCATAAATATTTCTATGGTATCTGGTATGTTTTATTCATTGTCCCCTGGGAACGATATATTTGCAAAAGTGGACCGACTGTGCGACAATTTGAGGTAGGCGTTGTCTAGGATTAGACGTTTTTGCACTGAAAAATGAAGAAAATACGTAATTTATACCATATTTTTACAGATTTTGTTGATAATACACTTGTACATAAAGACTAAAAGCACTAATTCTCACAAAGTTCCATCGAATACAATGTACATCATAACCTTAACATGTCAATGTTGTTTGACACGTACCGACTTTGAACAAGCAGAAGATATACAAATAAATAAATATTACATTACATAAACCCCTCATGGAAGGCTATGTACAGCTTTGGACTTACAGGCCAATATCGCGGCAGCTTGTTTACAAGCTGTTAGCCGCGTCTTCCGTTGCCTGTAATGATCATGTCACACTCGCGTAAATCGCCCTATGTACTAGTCGAGTAGTTTTTTAATTACTAACAAAGGTATTTAAATGTACGAGAGTTTTTGAAATTAGCTTTGGATATTATTATATATATATATATATATATATATACCTACATTAATGCAACGCAGTCGCTGCATCTCGGTTCGAAATAAACGGTTATTACCAATAAATAAATGGTTTACATTCGACTTATATTGTTTTATTTGTCATAATGATTATAAGTAGATATTCAAAGGGTTATGGAATATTTGACATATGTGTGGAGTGTGGACTTCAAAAGAAAACTTTGTTTTATTTTCTCAGCAACCTTACTATTTTTTATTTATTTAATATTTGTTTCTGCAGGTACACAAGAGGTACCAAATGCTTAGCTACATATACTGACTAGAAGTACACCCGCGGTTCTGACGTCAGGATGGTGGGTGTATCTACCTATTTTATTTTAAATCTATGCATAGGTACACAGACTTTTAGGATAGGTACACTGAGGTACACATCAAGTACGTTTGTAATCCAAAAGAGATATTTAAATC
>DWDW01001548.1:0-11428 GCA_018245635.1 Mimoniades versicolor eupheme | reverse complement strand
ACCTTTAAAAAATATTATTAACCGGTATTTTTTAAACCGGTTCCAAGCCTTGCTTAGTGCATAGTAAGATGTAAACGTTATCGGTGAAACGTAGCTGGGTCCTACACTCCGTCGCATGAGGCCGTCAACTGCTAAAGAGTCTTTATGATCACTCTTACAGACGTCTACCAGTTGTGAATGTTACCCGGTGGATATTCTACCCATTCCGGGTATATAACAGTGTTATAGTATATAGCAGTGTATGCAGTGCAGTGCTATCTGGAACTGTGCTCACTGTTCGAAAGGAGCTAAGGTGGAAATACCCTAGCCTTCGTTCGTGACAGTGCAGTATTACACGTGTAAAATAAACTTACATTTCATTGTTTGAATGTTAACACTTTGGCAACATGTACATACATATTAGATAGAAAGAATATATTTTATGTAGAACAAGCAAGGTTAGTAGGTATGGATAGAGCTATTTGTCAATTGGTGTGGTCTGCCTACCCTGTCAGTACACTGCATGCTATTATAATAATAATAATAATGTTGATTAGAAAAAAAAATCTTAAAATTACAAGAATTAACTTTTTCAATTTTTTTTTTTCTTGTCAACGTTTTCACTTTCAAAATCCGGACGCCTTATTTCGGACGTTTGAGAACACAATGTATTTTATTATCTTATTTAGGTCAACGGAACCCAGGGTCGTAGGTTCGACGCCGCTTATCACTGAGGCCATCGCATGCTTTTATTGTCCAACGCCGAATCCACACGCTCAATGCCCCGGGGCACCCGACCCGTCTACACTGGACCACTTCAGCCATCAGTGTAGGGGAATTTAGGCTTTTGTATCAATACATACCTACTGAACTGTACGTGTTACCTATTGTTAATGCTTTTGTATTTACATGTAACAACCGTATTTTTTGTTTGTACAAAAATAAATGGAAAAGTAGGGATTTGTTAACTGCCTCGTTGGTCGAGTGGCTGCGCGATTGTCGACTAGAGGTCCTGGATTCGAATTTCGAATCGGGTACTTACTATTGGATGTTTTTTACTTGAAATTTCTAGAAGTTCCTCGGAGTCTGAATTTTTGCTTGTTGTGTGGTATTACGATGGCCACCTATTCCATGGGACGTAAACATAACTGGTGAAACGTGGTAGTGTTTTATCTCTTCCGCTTATCTTCATCCCCTATACTTTTAACATACCACTGATAAACACGGGTATCCTCATAGAATAAAAGAGTTGAAATCGTCTGCCACCCGAGCCTCGTGCGGATTAACAGACTTCATAAGCTTCACAGAATGTTATGAAGAACTCTAAGGTACGCAGTTTTTCTCAAAATATTCGCATTTCTTAACAAATCATATATATGTATTTATATATCACTACAATATCGTAACGTTTCAAAATGCAATTCAAATTCTAAACTTGAAATATACACTGAATTTATTTAGAAATAGACGATGACGTCTTATTGCGCGTGGCGCAGATTCATTGTTCTCTAATATTAGAATCGTTTGTCTGTTACCATTTAGAAATACAGCAAACAGATCAATATTGTAAAGAGTTTCAATAATCCGTCCCACTGAATAGGCTCACCCGCTATTAAATGCTTATAACATACAGTTACATCGAAGTACTACACTCCTCTATACCTCGTGGAAAATGAGGCGTGATGTTATATAAGCTTCCATATTGTAGTGTAAATAAGTTTTTAAGCAACGTTTTGTATACCACGCTTCGTTGGATCGCTTCCTTTGAAGCAATAATTAGAACTAGTTCAGGACTCTACTGTATTCAACTTATTTTTTTATGTCACGTTTACTGCTATTTGACTTTACCTGTAAATTGTATTATCTATTTTTTAGATTGCCAAAGTCCAAAATAAAAAATTAGGAACGTAATTTTAATATTATGAACTCTTGTTACCTAAAATTTTAAAAGGAGAAGCACGTGTTGTGAAGTATAATAATATTTGGAATTCGGTCCTCTCTGTCGAGCCTGTAATGGACCTGGCGTGGTATTAATATAAAGAATCATCAACCGTTTTATCGTTCTATTATTTGTCCCGGACCTCCTCTCATAACAAGAAGGCTCGAGACTATCATCACCCATGTAACCAAACGCGGGTTGACACAATTCACTTGTCTTAGAAAATAACTTATAACAGATTGTTTCAGTACGATCGCGTTTAAATAAACTCAGAAACTCTGAATGTTTGAAAGCAAATTAACATTTCCAGTATCATATATTTGTTTTTCGCTAACTGCTCTCATAGCTGCGCCACTCGACAGCGAGACGGGGGTGACAAAACTCGACTGGACAATAGGATGAAAGAAATCACGCCGATAAAATTTTAATGCCTGTATAAAAAGGCTATAAATTTGATTTACGCGGCCCCTACCCCGTAAAACGGGGTAATATCGAAAAATAACATGAGATAATGTTGGCTTACAAAGTGGGGTCGTCGGGCGGGATTAGGGAATAATCACATTTTTCCATACCGAATCAGTTCTCGTATGTATGAGAGGGTAACATTTTTCAGAACTTCATATTATCATGACTATGGCCTAAAAGCGACAGACAACAACAGACAACAGTAGACAACAACAACAACAGTACAGCAATGGACAGATAGGAGGATTGCTTATTTTTATGACTCCACACGGAGTGAGGCAAAGCAACCATCGCACCTCAGCAGCAAAATTAATTACTCTTATTACGCTGTTACAGTCAAAGTCATATTCGAGGTTTCAACGACTTTTACTGTAATGTTCATTGTTGTGTGTATTTTTCGAATATATACTTTTAAAGGTTCAACTCAAGATGTAAATCTAGATGCAATGATATCAAATTTTACACACGGCTAAACGAGATGTAAATCCAGATATAAAAAAGATAGTCATTAAGTAAGATAAAGCACTAGTCACATTGGCATTCGGTGCTTTCTACATATATTATAAGAGGGTTTTACTTATATTTTTTAACACATTACGCCAGTTCCCTTACAGAGTAGACGTGCTATTTCTACATTCGTTGCTTTCTTCAAAACAGCACACCAATTTGGCAGATTTCTGGCAGCCCCATAAGAGAGTATCAGACCTAAAAACAAAGATAATGTCACTATTACTAAAACATCTTGCTTTATCTCTCGCTTCTCTTCACCAAATATCTGATATACTGGCTGATAAGAAAATCAGGCCTACAAAAACGCTGGGCGTGTATGAACAGAAAGACGAATGTAGATGAATCATAATATTAGATCTGTAAGAATGGATATAACTAACGTTACGTGCTCTACCTACCCCGTAAGGAAACTGACTTGATGATATGACAATAGTAAAAATGGAATTTATAAAATTACACCTGTTGGATAAATGTGGGTAGTCCCTTGGGTGATATTTGCCTTGGGTACCGCGTCCGCCTCACTCTCACCGCTAGCGGTCAGCGCCGCCCACTCGCAGCGTGGCATACGAAACATATTACAACAATTTTATTGCTTACCTTATTTTTAAATTAAGTATTAGGAAGCACAGATATTATGCAGTGATTGCCCAGTGGTCTTGGTATGGACTTCTTTATGAAAATGTGCGTTCTATGAACAAATATCACTTGCACATAGAGTTTTCAAACAGAAACGGTTCTCTAAGTCGTGTGACGTCTGCTAAATTGAAATTGCCTTGCATGGTAGATTACGGCTTTCATATTCTCATACTGGGAGACGGCCCTTGTCCGGCAGTGGAAATATATAATGGTAGAAAAAGACGTACAAGATTATTAGAAAACAGTGAACAATACACTTAGTATTTTCACAGTAATTATCATGTTTCACTTTATTACTGTTATAATCATGAGCATGTTACGTCTGTAAGAATAGAGATATTCGGCTATCCGTGTTCTTTGCCGAACCCGTAAAAGACTGGGCTTGTTGATGTAATAATAAACTGCCTAATAAACACTGCCTCGTTCGCAGAGTGCTGATCGTGAAGTTCTAGGTTCAATTCTCTCATCGATTACTATTGGATTTTTCTAAATTAAATTTTTATAAGTTTCTCTGAGTTTGAATTGGTGCCCGGTGCATGTCAATAGGCTAATCCTCTACCCCATAGTAGGAGTTAGGCATTATTGGTGAAACGTGGGTTTTTACTATACTTCTGTACCTACCTACCAGTTCGGGGATTATAGAATGATGTAACATTTTTTTTATAATTTTGCTCATTTAGAGAAAGCGATGTTTTGTTTGAATTTTGTATTTCGTTTATATCGTCTGTAGATATAATGCAACCGAAATAATTATAGAAAAATAATAGACATAAAATTTGCAAAGCGCCGTCAGCGTTTAAATTACTACTTACTTATACATATGCTACACCTCATGTGCATTTTTTGTTCTGATTTCAATCATGTTAATTTATAAAGTTTGATCTTCTTTAGATATACACAAAATCTGGTATAATTCACAGTGGACATTAAATGACCAAAACGTCGATGTAAAATAGCATTATATTCTATCTATGTGAATATCGATGAATGCAGGTACCGTGGAAGCCTAAGACTTATCTTGACCAAATGGTTCAAACACTGGCCTGACGGAGGAGTTAGAAGTGTTGAAAAACGGCGTGCGTGAATGAAAAAATTGAATGCGTATAGAAGAATCATGTCAGATCTCTAAGGATATAAATATTAGACACTCAGTGCTCTCTGCCGTTACCGTAAAAGACGGCACATGATAATATAATGATAATAATAATAGCGATATTTATTAATAGATTTAATGTAGCAGTTTTTTGTTCTTTATAAATAATCTATGTATAAAAGTAAGGAAAGATTAAACCGTACATGTGTATAGAGCCCCTGAGGCTATATTTGCGTTGGTCGTGCGGTGCTCCCGTGCCGACCGCCGCGGTCGCCGCCGCCGCTTAGCTCGATTCACTTGCTCAGTGCAAAATAAAATACCACACTCGCTGTGACCGCATCATTGCTGTATATTTACTAATACACACACACTGTTGAACTAGCTCGCGATTTTATTACGGCTGCACTTATAAATATTTTAAGAATACTTTTTTGTGTTCGTTGTAAAAATTGTGATGTCATCATTATGAAAAAAGTCGTAAACGATTTCGTTCATAATTTACGTATGAATAAACATACATACATTTATGTAGTTATTATGAGAATAATTTTAAATTAAGTTAAATATTTTTATTACTTAGGTACGAATTGAAATAAACGTTTTCAAGCATTAGTACAAAAGTAAACAAAAAAAAATCGAGTAAAGCGACCTAATATTTGATATTTTTATACAAGCTCTTAGATATAATAAAATCTTAATAGAGCCGCATAGAATGAGTGGCAGACGCCACTTTAGGAGATTGGCACTCAACGAACTGGTATAATCTATGCAAATTACGTCAAATTAGGAGTCGTCAACACGCTGCGCCTTCGCTGCGTAATTCGGTACGCAAACCCTCCTTTATTATTAATATTTATTCCATTTCTTCCGTACGAACAGAATCGGGGAAAAAATACCGTTAAAATCTCCAGAAACACTTGAAAATCCCTAATGAAACGAATAAATAACATTGAAGCATCGAAATCAAAATTAATGGTGGATTTTTGAAATCTACGTGTACCTTGAAGTATATAGTTTTTATTTAAGTAAGTCTCCCTTATTTTTTATTTTGTTATAATATTTTAATTATTTCAGTAACGAAAATATTGGAAGAATAAACAATGCGAATGTTGCCGAAGAAGTTTCACCAGTTACGTTTACGTGCTACTATGAAATAGGTGATAAGTAGGTAAGAGCACTACATCGAGCACATTTCCCGACTCCGAGCCACAACTAGAAAATCTAAATTAGAAAAATCCAGTAGTGGCCCACCCAGGATTTAAACCTAGGACCGCCCGGTCGGCAGTCGCGCTTGCAACCAACACGAAAACGGGGCCATCAACTATGTAGTTTTGCTCCATAACAATCGTTCACATATCTGTAAGAAATATTCCTGTCATCTGTACTTAAAATTATTATTTTCTCTAAATTATTATAATCTATTAAGCTACTTCTGATTTGTATGTCTAGAGGAAGCTAGAAATAAGTGGTACATTGGTGCTAATATTTTTCTCATTTGTATATTATATACTTATATTATAGTACTTATATATGTACTTATATTATACCTTACAGCAGGTACTTGTGTGTATATAAATTTTAAATAAATATTTGGAATATTTCGATGAGTTGCAGTTCTCGTATAACTAATTGCTGTTACATAAACGTATTGCTTTGTTTTTTACCAAAATAAACCACACTTTCCAATGTTGGCATTTTAAAATTAACGCATTTCCATTCTGTTACTTATGCAAATTGGGCCAACATTTATTTTGGACTATTTCCATTAACGGTTTATTATCGACATTCCATTTTTAACGGCCAGTACCGTTGGACCATTTTTTACACGAACATTCTCTATTTAAACTTGCACAATATTTACATATAACTGTTACTGCAGCGAAAGGCTCTTTTAATGACTGCAACAAATGCTTTACTTTTCGGTTCTGGTTATTTTGTAACGAGAGCAATAGTTCTCGACCGTTCTACTTTTACGTGGGCACATAAAGAAATTTTTATGTTTTTGGGGTAAAAAAAAATCGCACCAAAATTTCACCGTTACGAGAAAACTAATAATTTGAAAGGTGGGCGTTATAAAAAACGTTTATAGCGCGTTTAGCATGGCTCACCGCACTTCGGTACAATAAAAATTCGAACTCCATTCCGCGCGTTGTGAATTATGACCCGATAACTACATGCTATCAGAGATGAACGCACTCAAACAGTGACAATCTATTATGTTAAATACAAGTTATAAAGTAACAAAAAAACGTAAGGTCACGCCTGTTATCCCCGAAGAGGTAGGCGGGGGAGTGTAGAACACTCTCACGTTTCACCAGTTAGGTTTACGTCCCACTAAGGAACAAGTGATGAGCCCAGGACAAATAAATAATATAGTATTTTGGACCGTTTATGAAGATTATGCTAATAAAACACGGAATACTACAATATAACAACGAATGCCGATCAAGAGGTCCTGGGTTCAAATCCCGGGTCGGCCACTACCAAATATTTTTTTAATTTAGATTATCTGGTAATGGCCTGGAGTTTAGAAATATGCGGATGTATGGTAATAGGCTCACCACCTATTCCATAGTGGGACGTAAACGTAACTGGTGACGCGTGGGAGTGTTCTACATTCCTCTGCCTACCTCTATGGAGATTACAGACGTGGTGCTACGTTTTTTATGTTACGTTTTTAAATTTTACCTCTAACGACCGCCATTTATCGGTACTCTACGCTAATAACATAATGACTAATCTACACATATACTCATATCTATGATTCAGCAGGGAATAACTCATAACAAATCTTGGCGAACCCTCGCGCGGCCAGTGATGTTAATTGGCGCCGGGAGGAAATTGGTCCGCGGCGCGCATCCGGCACGTGATGACTGCTGTGGATGGACGTGCAAAACCGTTTAGCGGACTGCCGTTCTCATAAGTACTTTTACTGGCTTGTATGCAAGGGTTGAAGATCCATTTGTGAGATATGAGATTTGTTATCGCCACTAGTTCAAGAAGTGTGCTTTCGTTTTATCGTTTCACTGTTTTGATTCTATGTAGAATTCCTTCGCCCTTAATCAGCGGAAATATATTTAAAATAATGTAATATTGTACATATGGAATGCTATTGAAATATAATACGCCATATCTATGTGTATTATCCATTTATTTATATCAATCTTATAAGTACTATACATAATAATCATAATACCTATGATGAGATCAGTTGTAAAAACAAGCTCAAAATTTGATTTATTGTAATAAATTAAATAGTTGACGATAGAGAGTTTACCGTGAAAAATTTAAAGTCGTATTAAGTCATTACATTACAATGTAAGATATGTGACTGCTTCGAAGTAAAAAATTTTGTTTGTGAATATTTGGAAATTAAACTGACTATCGAGTGATCGCAAACGTGACTGCCGATCGCGCGATCCCGGGTTCAAATCCCGTGTCGAGTACAATTGTACTTTCTAATGGAAATTTCTTGTGTTGACTTGGGCATCTGGGTTTGTCCCCGGTGTATGGCAATAGGCTCTCCCTCTATTCAATAGAGAGACGTAAATGTAACTGGTGAAACGTGGGAGTGTACTTCACTCCTCAGCCTAGCCATTCGGCGATTACAAGCGTGATGTTAATATAGAAAATAAATTTTAATATTTGTTTAACACACTGCCTATATAGAAATATATCGGGAAACAACCCGTAAAGCTTAGGTACTGTAAAGTTATAAAATTCACAGGTACAAAATATCTAATGAACAGTAGCTCTATTTAGGGCAAGGAGTTTATGACCTCGAGAGAGTTCCAAGCCATAAAATAAACAATATTTTCGGGCTGTGTTTATGATTTTTTATTGGAACTATCTTTCTACGTGCCGACACCAAATTGTCTTCTTTGTCACCTTTCTTTTTACTATATCGTCTAGCTACAAATAAAAGCAGTTTCAATGTTTAAATATACACTACAACGATTTTATTACGAGACCTTTAAGAATGTTACTGTCGCCGCCATTGAAAAAAAAACAGAGAAGGTACGTAACTTCACGCCTGTAATCACCGAAGTGGTAGGCAGACGAGTGTAGTACACTCCCACGTTTCACCAGTTAACAGTGGTAAATATACAAATAACTCAACAATCAATTCTACGAATCGTTATCGATGTTCTATCTGTAACACTGAAAATAAGCGAAGATTTTCATATAGGAATTTGGTATTAAAGTTTAGTTTAACAATTGAAGTTTTAATATTTAGCTGTCAACTTTGCCTTTGGTAATTGAAATAATCGCTTTAATGAATGAAGTGATGTCAGCGCGTCATAAAAATTCCGTAAACTACTGTGAAATTAAAAAAAACCTTAATAAATACTCATTTCGACAGAAATAAATGACGAGCAATGCAGGTATATGTCATTATAATCTTAAAATAACGAAATATTTATCATCATTAATCCTTTTGTAAATCAGCTAATGGATACAGGTATCCTCTTATAATGGATATAAGAGGATACCTGTATATGAGTTTGTTGGACCATTGATTAGCAAATTATCGAATTATCGTATATTTATGGTTGCGTTTGAACAAAAACCGCATATTACATTTCGATTTCCACTACGCAAAGATGATAAAGCGTGGTACTCAGGTCGTAAGTACTTTTTAAATTCCTTCATCATCTATAAATTATCCACGCAGCTCGCCATCCATCATCGCTCTACAGAGCTCACTCTCGTAACATCTATATTAAGAGCTCTGAACCGCCTCGAAATAAGCTTCAACACGAAATATCCTTGTAACAGCTGAAATTTAATGTTTATTATGCCACTAAAAAACATATTGCAATCTCTACACTACATTAATACGAAAGACAATTATACAATATGATGTTACTTACAATTATACATACAAACAAAAAAATGTAACTAATAATATTATAATCTCTATATACTTAATCAATATACATTATTGCACATATCTTATGTACTTATATATTTAAGAACAACTTATAAATAAAAAAAACACACACAAATTGACAATTAAAATTCTAAACCTGCAAAAAATTTGTATTGATAACATTCAGCAAATACTGATTTTATATTTCGAACTATGGAACGAACGAACTTTTTCCCAGTCCGTAACACCGCAGTCGAAACCGCCAACATCCAGTTGCCAGTCCCGTGGCACTCCGCTACATTATGACAAGTTTCTCCCGCTACCAACATTATTCAATTTGGCGCCAGGTGAGCCGCGAATGTGAATGAGTTGCGGGCACACAAGTTACTTTACAAGTCGTTCCGTATTACAATATGACAATATGAAAGAATAAGTGGGGACCGTCTGAATGAATGCAGTGTATTAAAATGTGTTTTTTGTAAAGACATGTCAATCCCAGCCGTCATACTTTTGTGTTGCTGTCACAACCAAGCTTGACATTTGTATTTAGATTGCTGAATGACTATGGGATTGTAATTCCTATTTTTACATGTAAATTAGGTTAACTACTTTAAATTACATCACGCCGTTAATCTCCGAAAAGGTAGGCAGAGCAGTGAAGTATATTCCCACGTCTCACCAGTTAGGTTTACCTACGTCTCTCTATGGAATAGGTGGAGAGTCTATTGCCATGCGCCGGGCACAGATCCACACTTCGAGTCGCTAGAAAATCAAAGTTAGAAAAATCCAATAGTGCCCTACCCAGGATTTGAACCCAGGAGCTCTCATTCGGCAGTCGGGTTTGCAACCAACACAAACAACGAGGCAGTCAATGCTAATTTAAATTACGAATCAAAATTAAATAATCAAAAGAACTATTTTAATGACATTCTTGATTTTAGGTATGCTTTGTCACAACCTATTTATACTAATTTTAGACCTATGTATTATCTAATTTATATTATCACCCTATGTCCCATATGGTGTAAGCAGATATCAACGAATACCAAACTATGACAATCCTTAGAAACCTGATGTGCTTATCAGATTAATAAAGAAATATAAGAAAAAATATTAAAGGTCTTATATTATGAGATATACAATTTTTATAAGTACATACATACGTATCTATAGGTACGTATATGTATATCACATTCAATGACAAAACTAACATTTATACAGTAATACTATTAACAGATCTAACTTAACCGTATTGCTCAGCGATATACGTATATCTAGATGTGTTCGTTTTTCAAAACGTCCAACGAATTGAAATTCCTTAGCCGTGTGCGAGTAGGCGCAAGCGTCAAGGAAATTCAACGGAACATATACGATTTATAAGTGATACGAAATCGACACACGGAAATATTACAGACAGATCTGACCTGGCCAAACCGGATCGCTTACAGTTGCAGAGACGTGTTCGTTTTTTGAAAACGTCCGCGTGAAACGAATTGAAATTCATTAGCCGACCGCGCGTAGGCGCGAGCGTTAAGGAGAATTAACGAGGCATATATGTATTACCAGCTCCACGCGCGCCGTCCAGTGGCCAGCGAGACGCGGCCCGATCGATAACTAAAGTCGAATCCGCGTCAGTTTTTTTTACATACGAATAATAATGTACGATTGACATTTCGGGACATCATCATGAATTAAACATAACACCTTTGGTGTGTTATATTTATATTTATGCGGAATAATCTTGATATATTTCCAATGTATCGATGTTGCACACATGCCCAAGTTAAAATGCTTGCATTCTCGGAAACCTTTAATCTTATGTTTAAATGAACGTTGCAAACCTATATAAAATTACTCTTTACAAATGTTAAACATAAATATGTATGGACTACTTACATTGAATATTGTTTCAAATTTATTTACACTTGTTATA
>DWDW01001547.1:0-11429 GCA_018245635.1 Mimoniades versicolor eupheme | reverse complement strand
GACCTGAAGTCACGTCTGTCATCAAGATTTTGTATCCTTAAAAACAAAGCTGACAATCAACTTTATTATGTGCTTCTCTATTGTATTCGTATTCTAATCACGTATCCAACACTCGATACCTAACATCATACACGAAGTCCGTACGTGACTGTAACATGTCCCCTTGCGTGTATAAACGTACTCGGTAGGCCCGTGATTCATTGACTAACAATACTACCTACACACGAATAAGTTTGGATAAAATTTGCACGAATGAATACATATTCGGATTAAATGTTTCATAAATATTTATTACTGATTGTTAAAATACTTAGTCGTCTATGAATTATACTCATCATAAAAAATGATTACAAATTATCAAAATACTAAACGGATGACTAACCGTGAGCAACATGAGGCTAGAAAAAAACGATTTAATTCATTTAACAGTAAATTAATATAATTCTAGTGAACTATTTGTTTTAATACTTATTAAAATACTTAATTGTCTATGAATTAAATATGTCATAAACAATGATTTCAAGATATCAAAATAATAAATGGATGACTAACCGTGAGCAACATGAGCCTTGAAAAAAATGATTTGATCCATTTAACAGTGTATTGATATTATTCGAGTTATCTAATTTTTTATTTCACTAATAACTTCCTTGCTGTCAAATATTAATGTAATTAAGTCTACAAATTCCCAATTGAGTTCTTTTCCAAAAGAAATGTGAGTTAACAGCCGGTGTGGGCTGTCTACTATGCGACTTTTAAATAAAATAACCATTGCTCAATTAAAGTATTAATCAACATTTCAGAACAATCGCAAAGTAAATAATAATTTGTTTCCAAGCCCCATGAATGCATTTATATAGTTGTGTTCTTCTTATAATTAAACAGCACTTGCTATAACGGCTAAGGATAATATGTTTTGGGAATATCAGAGCAACAGCCTATCTCAGTTGGCAATAGGCGCCTACAATAATAGGCGCCCTTGTGCACTTTCATAGGTCTTTATTCCCCATAAACTTCTCGCTGGTCATGCGTGTTGAAGATCACAGAACTCATCTCGCACCGCCTAAGTGAGAAACATACCCAACATTCGTCTAGCAACCCGCGCTTGGCCACGTGGCGTACCTTAAAGTAACCATTTTCATTGTGTAGAAAACCCGTATAACTAAGTATCTATAAGTAATGAAAATGGTTATACACAAAGTAATACGTAGTTATCGGCTTGGAATACTAATACTGTGATAGGTAGGTACTATTTTGTTTTTTCGTTAGTTTCACGGAGTTTGAATTTGTTCCTGATGAAGCTAAAATGAAGTATTAACACTTAAGTAAACATCAAATTGCAGGTATTTTTTTACAGCATAATACATACTTAATCAAATTTCAATTTCACTTTAACTTTCCTATAATATATTGTATGGGACCATTATCACAAAACTCACAACGAACTATTCTCGTGAATATAAAACATTTTAGGCGGCGAATATAAAACTCATCACTTTGTTAATATTTACATTGTAATATTAAATGAGATTAGTGTGTTTCCACACACTTATCTAAAACGAATCGTCTGCCACTTTGTCTACGTGAACTGTACAATCATCTCAGCTCAGCTGTGACGTCACAGTTTTATGCATACACTACAACGATGGCACAGTTTAATCCAGATATTAGCGCTCCGAAGTGGTTCTATAGACTATACTAAATATATCTCTTACACTCAATATGCGTTATTTTGTTTCCCTGTCAATTATTATTCAATTAGTTTCAAAAATATTAAAGAAGGCTTGTGCCCAGCGGTGATCACCAATGGGTTGAATCGATTATATAAGTTTTAAGCAAGCGTCGAAATCCATGTCGGGGTGGAGTAAGTAGTTACATATTCCGACCTCATGCCGGGATACAGGGTGTCGAAAGAGGCGACTAAGTCTGGTACTGGCAGATGGCGCGGTTTGTCTACACACAACTAAATCCCCTGGCCGCCTATGGACAGAAATCAAACCTTAGGCAAAATAATACATCTCAGAGCGAGTGTTCATTGGCTCTTGGACTAGCTCTTACACTGATTCCTCCATCGATCTACATTAGGCCATTCGGATTAAGGTCATCGCCTTCAATTATTTTCTCACCTGTTGAAATCACAAATGGCTTAGAAATATAAAACAGCTTCGTTAGTATCTACGAACATCGACATTCATGAATACAAATACGTGTATGTTATGTATATTTGTAAATATGTGTCCGTATACAATACTAATAGAATCCCATAAAATGTTTAATCGCAAGCCACAATCTTATTTTGCATATCCAATGCAACGTTAAATGTGGAATACTTTTTTTTTAATTTATTTATTTATATAAAGTTCCTCAACGACTGTCACTTAATGCATACGTGTCATATAAATACGAGTATGTGCAGGATTATTGTTCTACAGCTAACGTGACTTCGCCCCTGACATTGACACCATACACAAATTGTTTATAAGTGCTGACAATATTGTCATCTGCAATACTGTTATCTGTTATATTATAATCTATTGTAATCTCAGCTCAATGGCTTTGTAGAATAAATATATAATAATTTAATTATGTTATACATACGTTTGCATGTTAATACAACGATAAGAACAGATACACTCAAATGTCTGCCTGACCGGTGATCGAACCCGGTACTCTAAGTCATTGACCTAAATAATAATGCCGAACGTGTGCGTCAATAAATTTGATCGATATTTTTTTTCATTTTTCGTCCGAAGTAAAAATAAATAATCATCAGGAGTGCGCACATAATTTTCAAATCTGTTCATTTGAATTAAAAATTAATTTTACGACGCTTCATAAAAAGTTAATGACAAAAGTTTGTTATCATACGCCTTATCCCAAGCTCATTGAAGTTCCATTGGATAGAAATTATAATTATGCACAAAAACTTATTCAAAGCAAACATTCACAGCATCTACATACATTTACGGTTTTTATCGTGAACACGACAACACGGCGACATCACGTCTCGATAATCGCCGATGCCGAGAGTCGTCAAAATACCCTTCTTACATTATCGTATCTACCTCACACATACAATAACATTCGACACACACGCAAACGAAATCAGCGTGAAACCGTAATAACTTACAATGTTTCCATTGGAACAGTTTAAATGAGGGGTCGCTTGAACTTTGTCGACTCGATAGTAGGTAAAGGTATTATTTGTTCTTTCTTTTTTTATATGTCATTTTATATGTTATGGTATTTTTGATTTCATGTAAAACGAATATGATTGGTACTGAAAAAAAAGTGTAGCAGCCGTACAAGAAACAAAAGAGTTCAATCTGATATTGATTGAAGAATTCAAATGCTTAAAATTTGGCTGTTCAGTAATATGTACATTAAAGAAACATCACGCCTGTAATCCCCGAAGCGGTAGTTCCATGTTTCACCAGTTACGTTTACGTCCCACTATGGAATAGATAGTGAGCCTATTGCCTTAAATTTAAGTTAGTAAAATCCAATAATGTCAGATCGGGTATTTAAACACAGGACCACTCGATTGACAGTAGCGCTTGCAACCGACACGACCAACGCAGCAGTCATAATACATACATTCGAACCCCACCGATGACATCTCTTAGGCATTTCGTATGTATTATCCGTATTTGACATGCGAACGCCATTAGAAAATCGTACGTGACCGGTACACCTTAAGCGTTTTGAACTCGTACGAATCCCAATCCTGGAACAACATTTTCCCGAAGCACCTTCAATTTGCAAATAGTATATTTTCAGTTTTATATTACACGCCATATAAGTGTGAGCAATTATGAGTGACTGCATTCGTACCTATATACGAGTACATATGACGTGTAGTTGTAGCGTGTTCATAAAATAGATGAGAACACGATATTTCCGACGATTCTTATATGAAGAAATGGTTTTTAATGGTTTTTAATGTCGTTTAGCTCACGGTCTGATGAGTCTGAACTTTGCGATCATTCTGTACATTTCTAGCGTGGAGATTATGAGCAGAAATACCTTAGCAGAAGAATGTCCAGCAGTCGATTGAGACAGGCTAATATCGTTGGAGGTGATTTTTTTTTGAGTATATACAGCTTTGCGCAGTATTATTACTCGTATATCGTGACAACACGTTCCTTACAGTGTAGTAAAACTGAATCGAATGCCTAAACAATATCTTTATACTAATAAGTATAGCCTATCAGCGTATTAGCCTGATGTGTTTTTTTTACATTCATTCTGATCCCTCCATCACTATTTGAACTATTTTGTCAAAACTGTTGCGTCTTGGTCTCCATCAATACTTGCATCCATCAAAGCTAGTATTTACGACTCATAATATTGACATCTACATAATTGCGTATATTCATGAACTGAAATTAATTTCGACATATTTGATTACATCCCAAATAAATCTTACAACATTTACTTTGAGTTCCAAAGGCTTGATACAAAATTTGTTTCACGAAATAACATACATACAATAAATATTAGAAGTCATAAATTCTTTACACACGATTCTCTTATTTCCGCTGCGAACAGGAAATAATTTAAAGAGACGATTATTTTGCATCTTGCAAATAAACATGACGTGGCCTCATAACGAAATCTCTTTCTTCGTCGTGTGACGTAACAAAAGAAGTCGACAGAACATTCTAGACCTGAAAAGGAATTAATTTCGCATTAATTGACATACTAAAAATGACCTACGAAATCTGGGCATATTTTTTTTATACAAATTACTATCGGACGACGACATGACGTGTATGTAGGTAGGTAGTTTGTGGAACATTTTCTAGCACGCTCGTCGAACGTGGTCGGCGGCGCGACTGTTCATCGTGTGTAGGTATGATCGAGTGTTCTAGTCGTTTCGAACGAGTGATTTCTACATTAATATGGGTTTATGTAATGAGTGCGCTTCATTGTTTTTATTGAAATGCATTCGTAGATAACGACGATAAGTATGAATAATAAACCAACGTTGTATTACTGATTGTTGTCCCCACATAGCACGTTGTCGACCAACTGAATCACATCGATTTACAGTTGCATATACGTTTCGTCCAAATAATTAATTTGCGTATCTACCTAATATCAATAATTAGGCTATTTATTTGAATCTGCAGATATTTCAACTTCATGCTACATAATTTGATCCGTGGTTTTAACTTTGTTAAAGCTTTAGAAAAAGTCACCTTCATCAAAGTTTTAGAAAGTGACCTTTTACTACAAAAATGTATAAGTTTCTTGTTACATGTTTTAAATATTGCGTTAACGTAATATATTTTTGTAACTTAGCCATTAAACATATCGTGACAAGTACCTACCTACTCGGTTAAAACTGGCAAACGCAATTAATGTCCAAGTGACAGTCAATATTTAACATCTGAATACGGGTATTTAGGTAATAAACTTGCAATTACAATAATAAATTCCAATATAAATATCTTCAATTTATATAATAAGGTACCAAGGAAGAGATTATAGTCATCTATTTAAATACGAGTCGGTATGCGTTTTTCTATACCACCTCAAATGATATAATACTCGAGCAAAATGAAATTCTTCTCCCATTCCAGCAGATGGAGAAATGAAGTGAATGCTATTACGCAAGAGGTTTGCGGGAACATCTCGCATTGTAGTAGGTTGGAGACAGCAGTGGTAAGCGTTATTAATGGCTCGGACAAACGTGAAACAATGAATGTGTAATTAAAATACAATTGCTATGTACTGCATATCTTTAGATTTTGAATCCAGCAACCGAATATGATGGTTACGATTATATTATGCTGTGTATGTGTGTATTTGTATATTTATGTAGGTATAACCTTAGATCTTATTTTATTTTGATAATCAATATTGGAAGCGTTATAGACTAGATGTCGACACGTCAAACCTGATATGGCAGCTATGTATGTGTTCATATAAAGTGCTACTAAATGAAAATTACAAAATTCAAAGCGTGTGTTTTGTTTCCATAGAATCATAGAAACCAATATAACATAAATAGAACTCTTCTTCTTAAATGGCAACAAAACATAATTTAAGCGGAAGTTGTCGTGCACAGGACTGAACAAAACTCATTATGTTTAAAGATGTCCTTCACTACACCCATCAAATTAAATTACAATAATTTAAACTATTATGCGCTGATTGACGTTGACTATAATACCCACGCATAGTGTCTACGCGTGAATTGTTAAATTCTGAAGAATACTAAGCTTTATTTATCCTAGGTGATTCACTGATCAAAGGTTCATTTTCATTAGAAAAGGGAGGCAGAGGAGTGTAGTACACTCCCACACTTCACCACTTACGTTTTCGTCCCAGTATGGATTAGGTGGTGAGCCTATTGCCATATACCGAGCACAAATCCAGACTCCCAGCTCTCACTAGTAAATCTATGATAGAAAAATCCAATAGTGCCCGAAATTGGTTTTGAACGTGGGACCTCTCGAGCGACAGTTGCGCTTGCAACCAACACAACCAACGAGGTATAAGTATTCCGATCAGACATTCCTAAGAATTTTCTCAATGTCGCGCTGCTAGCGAACAAATGGCAAATATACGTCGGCTATCCATTCCCTTTAACGCTAGCACTCTGTTATTTTTCATGGATCATTGACGCTATAAATAACATTTAAAATACTTTGTGACATGCCCTCGTTATGCACACCGGCGGCGTCCAGTAGCGCTTGGGGTTGAAAACCTTTAGTTTACCTATTTACTATAGCCTTATGTTCTGGCCCTTATGCTGCTAGTTTCGAACATACCTTGTCCAACGCGAGTGATATAACAGAAGCGATGTTTGAGGATAGATCTTCTAAGAAAGTAATATTTAAGTCAATATGCTTATGTAATTTAGAAAATATACTGTGATTGTCACAAAACCACGAAAGCATACACTGTAGCAGCTCGGTTGAAAATTTTAAACATATGTTCGGTGTATTAAGGTTGTGTATTTTTTGGAGCTTTTTTCTTATAAATAAACAAAACGCGTGTCTTCACTTTGCTCATTTAAGGGGGTATTCTAGTGTAGAAATTTGTTTTGAATATTTTCAAATCTTAACCTTTCAAGAATGTGTCCTGAAAAGGACAGGTCAAAATTTTGATTATTTCCAGAGATATAGCCATTTTAGTGACACGTCTTCAATACTGGCTCGGCTGGGACGAATCGAACAAAAGACATTAGGGGTAATCTGTCTACCTGCGGTCCCTTTCGGTTGCAAATACCTATACATTCATACTTTTGTATTGTGCCCTTTTATTGTAGTTGTTGTTGTTATTGATTTTTGAAAGTTTTCTACACTTAGTGTTTAGTAGCAGCCAGTTTCCAACAGTTAAATTTTTTAACTTGACATAGATCCCTACAATGGTGACCCAATTGTTGAAAAAAAAGAATGCGTGGGACATGTACAGAAAAGAATGGGTGCAAGATTGCGGAAAGTAAAAAATGAAAATAAAAGCAAAGGAATTAGCGGAAAAGGTCCAGGGAAATTAACCGATAAGATGATAAATAAATTGTCTTTGTATTATGGGTTAGCGATTCGCCGACATCCGGATTCTCTAGAGGACATGAAAAATGCAATTTGGGCAACTTTCCATCATAATAGTTCAACAAATGATAATCCACAACATTTATATTGCCCACCTGGTCCAGAAAGCTGGTGTAAATGGCAACAAGCTGCACATGAAGGTACATCTGAACAGTTTGACCACGAAAACCCGCCTCTGTCTGATAAAGTATTAGAAATTATAAAGCCGATCTACGAGAGTTTATCGTCAGAGGATTTGCTGGTTCGGTGCTTAGGTTCTGAGACCCAGAATAACAACGAGTCCCTGAACTCTTTAATTTGGACTTTTGCGCCAAAACATATACATGCCGGCTTACGTGTAATAGAAATTGCAACTTTTATTGCAGTTTCTATATTTAATGAAGGCTTCATTCCTATTTTAAAAATGATGTCTATGATGGGAATGGACATTGGTTCAGAAGCTCATGCATTCGCCACCAAACGAGATGATGCCCGGATTTATCGTTCTGAAATCCGAACTTCTAACGCCTCCAAGGAAGCCCGAACTGCTCGTTTAGAAGAAAGGAATGCAGAAAATGATTTGTTTGAAGTAGAGGAAGATCCCATGTATGGAGCAGGAATCGCGGATTGAAGAAATGTAAGTATAAAATGTCATTTAATGGTTAACATCGGGCGTAATTTTACTCGAAACTTTAAACGCGTTTTTCTCGAAACTACATTTTTCAAAACGTTTGACACGATTTCTCAAGTTCTATTGGACCGATTTACTTGAAATTTTGTACGAATCTTCTCAATGCATGTCTCTATCGCACTAACTAGAATTATAACGAAATAATAATTTTTATTATTTTTAAAATATTCGGAAAAGTTTAAAAAGCTCTTTAGCGGTAATTGCGGAACCCGATGTTTATTTTGATGTTTTCAAAAAATATGGTACAGTTATCAGACACAAAAGTGACTTCCAATTTTACGACTGGAAAACAAGTGTTAAAAAGGTGCTTAAAGTACCAAGCTCTTGGCATTTAAAATTTAATGCTTTCAAAAGATTTTTCTTGAGAAAAGATAAGAATAAAAAATTTGGATCAAAGGTGAACCTAATTATGTATCTGAAGTGGTCAACTATGGGAATGTGTGTAAAAGAGGAAAGTCTTATGAAAATGTTAAACCTACTTTGATGAATATTGGAGTTCCTGTGAAAGTAGAAAAATTAAATGATGTTAGAAAACTTCTGGTTAAACATTTTGGAGAAAACTGGATTACTTTTGAAAACCTTCAATATTACAAATTCCTACAAGAAAAAAATCGAAAGTAATGTAATAGTAACTGACTTTGAAGAGACATTCGTGGAAGATGAAACAGACATTAGGGTGTACAAAACTAAGTTGTTAAAATTACGAGGAATATGTTTAGTGTTAAGACTTAAGTAAAAAGCTGATTCAAAACTGTATGTTAATTCCATACAACTGCAAACATGTCTATGTTACAAATACTTTTGCAGAACCTGCTATGTTCAAGTTTAATATTCAGATTAAAAGAATTATATTATACTGAGCTTTTATTTTTTATAATAAAATAATTTCTAAATGATACTACTTTAGAATTATTGTAATGTACCATTTTCTTAAATTACTTTTATAGTATGTACTATATATTTTAATTAAATTTCTTAATTAATTAGTCAATGAATTTAGCGCATTTTGCAAGTAGACTACTCATATAACCTAATAGTGATGGACACAACAATTGATCAATGGAAAAAATCGCGATTTTAAGGATAATTATCCTGGGGATGGCTGGGTAAAAGCATTTTTAAAAAGTCACCCTAACATTATCCAACAGACTACTGAGGGAGTTACGCAGTGTAGCGCAAATATCTCAGAACAAGACATTCAAAAATGGTTTGCTGAGATACACCAGTGGTTTGCTGAGATACACCAGTATTTAGAAGAAATTGGTCTTTTGCATTTGTTGGATGACCCTACTAGAGTAGTCAATGGTGATGAAAGTGGATTCCAGTTGTGACCAAAAACAGGGACAGTACTAGCTGTCAAAGGAACTAAAAATGTATACAGCATAGACACTAATAATTCCAAAGAGTCAAATCTGAGAATATTATTACTATTGCTCCAGGCGTCAAAGGTACTGCAAAACTTGCCAAAACAGAAATAGAAACTTGGAGTCTCTTTATTACAAATAGTATGTTGAATACCATACTTACACACACAAATATTCAAATAAATAAGAGGATAAGCTGTCAAGAAAATAAAGAGCAGTATCACATGACAGATGTAACTTTGGAGGAGTTGAAGGCTTACATAGGTCTTTTGTATATAGCTGGTATGAATCGCTCAAATAGACAAAATCTAAATGATTTATGGCGTACTGACGGTACAGGAGTTGAAATCTTTCGCACTACAATGTCATTGCAGAGGTTTTACTTCCTCCAAAATAGTTTGAGATTCGATGATAAAAACACCAGAGACGAAAGAAAGAAGACGGACAATCTAGCTGCAATAAGGGATATTATGGATAATTTTGTTTATAATATTCGTGAACATTATGTGCCTTCCGAGAACCTTACTATTGATGAAATGTTATTATTGTTCCGTGGGCGATGTCCTTTCCGCGTATACATTCCAAACAAGCCGGCCAAATATGGAATCAAAATACAAGCTCTTGTAGATGCGGAAAAGTTTTACATTCTCAACCTAGAAGTATACGCAGGGAAGCAACCACCAGGGGCCTTCCAACTAAGTAACAAAGCATTTGATATCGTGAACCGTTTAGTGGAACCAATAACAAAAACAAACAGAAATGTGACGTTCGATAATTGGTTTACTAGTTATCCGCTTATGATCCATCTTTTGAAACAACATTCATTGACTTCTGTGGGCACAGTCCGTAGAAACAAGACAAGTATACCTGAGATTTTCAAAAAGGGAACGGAAGTAAATGGCTCTCGATTTGGTTTTCAGAACGACATTACTTTGGTGTCCTATGTACCAAAAAAAAAATACGGTTGTGTTCGTTATGTCAACTTTACACCATGACAAAAATATAGACGAAACTACAGGTGATAACAGAAAACCGGATATGATTACATTTTATAATAAAACCAAAGTCGGAGTCGATGTCGCAGATGAACTGAGTGCAACTTACAATGTTTCACGCAACAGCAAACGGTGGCCGATGACAATTTTTTATGGTATACTCAACATGGCTGCTATAAATGGTATCATCATCTACAGAGAAAATAATACAGGTGACAAAAAACGCATGAAGCGCCGTGATTATATTCGTAATTTAGGTTTGGTGCTAATAAAGGATAGTCTTCGCAATAGACAACAAAATGTTCGGCTTCCAACACAAACACGGAAGAGGATTGCTGATCATTTAGGGGAACCATCACCATCAGCTCCCAAAAAAAATGCTAACAAATATGTTAGATGTGGTGATTGTAATAAAAAAAGAGACAGAAAAACAAAATATTGCTGTTCAAAATGTAAAAAGCCGATATGTATGGAACATGCAAACTTTGTGTGTGGAGATTGCGCTGATTTTTAGGTGTAATTTTAACGCTGTATTAACCTATGATCTCAAGTCTTTAGTTCGTTTTTAGTTATAATTATTACAAGATACTATTATTATGTTGATTTACCAAAGAAGTTGCAATTTTGTTAGATTTTTATGCTAAAAGTAATTAAACTACCGGAACTTGTATTTTTCTCATAGACAATTTAGAAATATAGTTATTTTAATAATAAATAAAACTTTTTATACTTAAAGCAGATTTTTTTTATTAACTTGTTGAATGAATCCTGTTATTATTATATATTTATTAAAAAATACTAATAACATAATTATATTTTAAAAAAGTAATGTCAA
>DWDW01001546.1:0-11431 GCA_018245635.1 Mimoniades versicolor eupheme | reverse complement strand
ATCGTGATCCCGCTTAAAATCATGCAGCAACCTCCTCTAGGAGGAGCGATCTGCGGCTTGGTGCACTGCCACACTCGCTGGTATACGTAAGCTATTCCGGACTTGTTCGGTCCATCGGTTTGGACAATCGTAGTCACATAACGAAAGATTGTAGTAGGCTAGGATTCTTGAATCACGCGGAGTGGGTGATTGCCCTTGAATTAACTAAGTTTTAAGGAACTCACACACACGAACACCATTAATTTTTATTTCATAACATTGTGATATACTCAGCATTATTCCTATAAATGATGCCTGTCTGTCTAACTTCGTCACTGGACATAGGGGGTTTTGCCCATAATACCTACGCTGGGCATGCAGGTTGGGTATCGCAGCGCACGGCTTCTCCCGCCGCCAGCACTGCTGACTTTCGACACCCAAGGCATTGAAGCAATTCCATGTAGACTGCGCCATACTGCGATCTTCCAGCGCCGGGCTCAGTGGCCTCTTATAATACCCTGAAATCGCTACATATTATGGTCGGGGAATGTATTCTTTCTCCGCCCCGACAAGGATCAATAAATCATATCATACTATCTATAAATGATATCGTAATGTTTGCAAAATTCCCTCATCTGTTGGTTTTGAGTAACTTAGACAAGTTGCTTTCTTAACTTTAATAAAGAAAGATTTGCTTTTCTTCGATCGAAGTTTCTCAACTCGCAATATAAACGCCATATACATTTATCTAAAGCGCAAACTGTTTATTTAACGTCTGTGATTTATTATCATTTGAGGTCTTTTGACTGAGGGCGCTGAAATATAACCGTCAGTTTGAAAGGCTTTCAAGGACATTGAAAGTTTTGATTTATTTAGACGTGCTTCGGTGCTTATGGTCTTTAAGAGATGAAACGATTTAACATGTCTGTATTAACGGATGATAATGGGGCTTTTTATACACCTAATAGAAAGTACCTAATAGTAAGTAATTGCCTACCTCCTTGGTCCTTTTGGTTGCAAGTGCGACTGCCCGATCGGGAAGTTCTGGGTTCAATTCCAGGGTCGAACAATACTAAATTTTCTAATTTTGATTTTCTAGTAGTGGCTCGGAGTCTGGATATGTGCCCGGTGTATGACACCAGGTTCACCACCTATTCCGTAGTGGGACGTAAACGTAATTGGTGGAACGTTCTACTTTCCTCTGTCTACCTCTTCGGGGATTACAGTCGTGATGTTACGTTAATAGAAAGTCGATAACATTTTTCCAAAGTATTTTATGTAACTAGTAGTCGCGAAGATTTAGTACAGAGTACATTACGTACTAACTAGTTTTTGAAAACGCTGTCTTTAAATATTTGTGCGTCTTACGCTACAATGAATAGACGGATTTCAGGGAAATTTGGCTAAATGATAACTTTAATAAAACGCTATGATAGTTTGCCATCAACTGAACTATATTTATTTGAATACAGAATAAGAGATACAATTGACATTAATTAGAACTGAATGATTATATATGGCCAGTGGTTATGAATTTGTATTTTGTTATACTTATTTAACAAACTTATTATTAAACAAAAAAATTTGAAATATTTGGCACAAAATATGATGTTTTCAAATTTATTCAAGATTTTCTTTAAAACTATAACTGTACGGATTTTGTTTAAGAGAATAGTACCTAACTTCTTAAACATAGTGAGTTATATTCTTTTTTACTGCGAAACAGACCATAATATTAATTTTGATGGCGCAAGTCTGGCTCCTATAAATCAGACAGTTATTATTATTTACATGATTAGGCAGGACCTATTCTATCGATCTGCATTAGTACAGAAAAGCAAAATATGGCTTTAATCCTTCTCATTCTGAGCGCAGACCAGTTTCCACCCGGGGAACGATAAGTTACTTACTAATTGGTTACTTTAGTGGTTATTGAAGACGACGGTGTAGCAGGTGGATATGTCTAAATCATTATTCAATCTTAACGTCAACGTAGACCCATAATCTACAATCCCTAGAACAAGAGAACACAGTTCAAATAAACATCCATAGCATTAGTCACACGTGGCAGTCGTTGAGCGGAGGATTAATCGAGTACAAACGCGACTAATTAACCGCGACTAATTGCGACAACTAATAACTTGTTCAAACATCATTATCTTGAGACATAACCGCAGCTTGACGTTGCGTGTGTAACCGTAACGTATGGTAGTTCCCAAACAAATATTAGATGGGGTGATTATGATAATTAACTGCTGGAATAAAATTATGAAGCCCTTATCGTAATGGGTACCTTGTTACTGTTATGTTATATAAATAGATTAGTGTATTGAACGTTAACCTCCAACTTCGCATATTCTGCATTCAGTTTTAAAATGAGCTCAATAGTTCGAGGTTACTGGTAAGTGTATCTTTGGTCGAATTCGAGCGACTTCGAATATGACTGGTCCATCGGTGCAGTGGTAGTGAACCTGACTGTTGCGCCGGGGGTCGTGGGTTCAATTCCCATCCAGAATAAATATTTGTGTGATGAGCACATGTATTTGTTTTGTGTCTGGGTTAAAAAAAAATATCTACTTAAGTATATATTCATATGTATGTATGTAGTTTATCAGCCGTCTGACTACCATGCCATAAGCTCTTGACGCTTACTTTGGGATCTGGTGGCCTTATGTGGAAATGTCCCAAGATATTATTATTATTATTATTTTCCGTATGTTATCAGAGAAAATTAAGATAAAAACTATTATGTAAGGTCACGCAAACTATATTAAATACCAAATCGAAGGCCTTAGCTATCACACTTAATTAACGGATCCGAACGTTTATACCCCCTCTAATCTAACGTCATAATTTCCGCTCGCACCCGGATCAGTGAACTTTATTACCAAGGGGTAAAATTTAAATTTGCATGAACGGTAATTCATCGGCCAGTGACTAGAGCGAGTTGAAGTTATTATGACATACGGGCGAATCTCATTGCTAGAGTGGGATTAGGCAAAGTGGAATTTGGAGTAAATGAGTAGAGCAACGTCGAATCCACTTCGGGATTTTGTGTATGTCCTTATTATTTAATTAGAATTTAAATAATTATTATTGTCTTTGTATAAACAGACAAATTTCATTAAATAAATGGAAACTAGCAAGACGACCAAGCTTCGCTGGAATGATATTGGTTTTAAATAGGTTTTGTCATTTAAGCATTAAGAAGTGTAACCGTCGATTAGTATTGCAAACACCATAAATTACAGGTACTGGAATCTATACTTTTTCTTTCATCCCACAAAAGAAACAACGAAAAAAATAATTTTAAAATAGTCGTTCTTTTTTTTTGTCCATAAATGTGACTAAGTGGTTTGGGTACTACTTAGGGATGAAATTCAAAAACACATCAATTTTATTGTTTCTAGAAAGTCTTAATCAAAATTTTAGAAAGACGAAATCTCACAAAAACTTTCAGCCCCTATTAAACTCCTTTAGCGGTGGAATTTTACGAAATCCGTTCTTAGCTAACTCCTACACGGTAAATTGAATATTCCTGCTAAATTTCTAGACAATAAAACGCATAGTTCTCGAGATATCGTGATGGTTTATATTTAGATGGAAATCGGTTATCTATACGCTAAATGCATTTTTTTCATATGAAAATGGATTATCTCGGAGATAACACATATCTAAAACTAAGTACAAAAAATTGTCAACATTGTTAAAACGGTTTCAGAAACATCAAGATATAAGTAATTTTATATTTATAATCGGAATTTTATAGGTACTGGTGTAATATTAGTATGTATATTTATATATGTTGCGAATCGATAAATAAAACCTCACTATCGGACGTTCAGGTAACATGAATTGTCAATGAATATTCCAGAAAGGGCTCGAAAGTCTTTTACAACTCACCGAAGCCATGCATACATAAAGGTCATAAAAATTCCTTTGTATTACATAGGCATTGGTGGCGACGATCGGTGTAAACAACTCTTTGCTGCAAGGTGATATGAATCTTATGTAGGAGAAGCAAGATTCCTTTAATACACACCAACTGTCTCGATCGTCCCAGAACTTTCTGGAATATCCATTGTGTGGATAGCGACCACGCCCTCACAGACTGGGTAAAGAACTGAATTGCAAGGTGACGCATTCAACCTGTAAACTAACAAACAGTAACTGCGATATTCAGGAAGCGACATAAAAATTGTTCTAATAAATTTCTAATTTTATTTTTATTATTTGTAATTCTATTTTTGTTATTATTATTATAATTATCATTTGTTTTTGTAATGATAATTATTATATGATAGATACTCTATTGTAATTGTGTTTTACATCCAATAAAATTATTGTCGATGTTACTAAATTTTTTTTTAGTATTTAGTTTTTGAACAGTATTGCGTCAATACGCAATACTGTCCAAAAAAATTTTTATTACAATTAATACTTTTATTACAATTAATACGAAAATTATAGCATCATGTAAGTGCCTACATAACCTAGTATAATCCTGTTGGATGTAAAATATTGATGTGTATTTGGAATGTTAGTAGAACAAAAGTATAGTCCTCATTGAAAAATTCATTCGGTCAATGAAAACATTTCGAATTATTACACATAACTTTTTACACAAGTTGTAAGCAATTCCTGTTAAAAGCGAGGTTATTCTGAAATGAATTCCACGAATATGTTCAAAATTCACGACTAACTTAACAACGAATTTCAGTAAGCTGGCGTATAACAGACAAGTTTCAATTTAAAATACATATATAAATGTGTTCTCTACAAAGGTAAACAATGGTAAGCTAAAGATAAAATAAAACACTTCAAGAGACCTGTCAATAATCTTGTCAAAGTGACATTTCTTATGGACGTGTTTTCATTCAAACATAACCGTAAGGACTGAATCTGAATAAATGAAATTACTTATATATCTTGAGCGTTATACATTTCAGGCAAAACAATCTTCATCTTCTTCATTCCATCGAATCTTGGGACGGAGAAGGATATAATTTATAACCTCTCCGTTATTGTACCCTCGAGCTTTAGAGGCTTATGGGGCTTAGTGGAAAATCATGGGTTTCAATTGAAATACGGATTGTTGACAATTTTGCTTTTATCGTTATTGATTTTTAACGTTCTCTCTCAATTTAATTTGGTTATATTTAATTCTGAAGCTTAATGTCTGCACTCACTCGATTAGTAAAGGAGTTTTATGCCGTGTGATGGAAATAATGATTTTATATGCCCTCATATAAAAGGTGAGTAACGGAAATACTTTTCTTCGACTGAACAGTTAGTAATTTGAATATGAGAAATAATCTTTAGTTGCTTCTAAAACCGTAAAAAGACTTGAGTGATTAACAGCAGATATCCCATTAAAACTGTTTGTCTCTTAATCTTATGACTTATAGGAAACTATCTTAAAGTTCATGGCTAAAGAATGTTGTCTCCTTATTTCTACGAAAACTCGAGATTCTACATCACAGTACATACAAGATATTCCCGTTAATCAATCGTCAATCTTTATCTAAATAGTTTCGGAAATCGAATTTATCCAAACGGCGCGTGTAGGTAATTTGGTTACCTCATTCTGTCCATTACGAGAGAAAGGGGGCGAAACGATCTGTACTCCGGCCGTTTCCTTAGCAAATATCTACCAAACCGTACCACTGCCGGGATCTCAATCTCGATTCGCCGATGTCTGTTTGCCAGCGAGAAAAATACACAAAGCAGATTCATAATAGAAAAATCAACACTGCAAAGATGTTTTGATAGTTCAATGTGTTTAGTCTGCCAAATACTATAAGAGCAAAATATTGGTGAAAAACTTAATACAACAAAGTATTAAGTGTATTTGTGAATATATATCTTTCTGTTTACGCAGTTATAAGTGTCATAGAGATATTACAGATAAAGTAGGCGAACCACAAGCGCGTATGTAAGTGAAAATGTCTCGCTGACAGAAAGAGAAAGAACACGCATTTTGCATACGTTTAATGGTATCTAGTTTCTTCAGTAATTGACGCGCAAAGTTGCTGGCGGATACAATAATAAAAAAAGAGACAGGAGACCAAATTCATTAACTTTCTCTCTCTGGCGACGAGATGATTTTGTTGCATGGCTCGTCTACTCAACGTATAATACAAGACTTGCCAAATTAGGAAAGAGCACTATTCTTCTATTAATATGATTTTCAAAGATAACAATTGTTACAGCCCTTACTATTATGTAGCGTTCATTTCGACACACTTCAAGCAATTCACGACCTTCGACATTGAACGTCAGATAGAACGAAATTGATTTTCAGGTTCAGATGGAGGAAAATGCTCACATATTAGTCGCCACTCGAAATGTAGGATTCCAATGATAGAAAAATGTCAACCATCATATCATTAAGATGTATACATAAGAATGGTGTCCAAAAGGTTAACGTTGTTTATAATGGACGATATCAATGAACATATTTCAGTTTTATTATTATTGTAATTAAACCTAACGTAACTAATATGATGTCTAACAACCTAAACGCTTATTTATTTGGGATTGTACGTCGGATACAGCATGCAAGATAGTCTGTTTGTGAATGTAGGCGTGCATAATTCCAGCAACAACACAAGATGAGCTTGCGGTCACTTTGAAGCAATATTACTGACGACATACGTAGGGCAATTTGGTACTTACGTCTGTGTAACAAGTAAGGATACAATAGCGTAAATTGCCTTGTATTGACGCAGTATTTAGTTGTGTATGTTGGTCATTGTTAGTGTGAATAATTTATAGGAAATGTGCTTGTGGTCACTTAGATGCGATATTACGCATCATGTAAAAATAATAGTAAAGGTTATTATAATCCCTACAAAGTTTAAAAACTATCTACGAACCTGGAAGGCAATGTAAGAATAACTAAAGCTAAATACTATACCTACTTGACATTAAAGACAAAAATCAATAAATGTTATAAATGATATCCCACCTGCAGGTATTTGCGTGTTTACACTATAGTAAGTTTATGTTACGTAATATCACGCGTGTAACTTCCAAAGAGGTAGGTAGAGGTGTGCACCACCTTCCCACGTTTCACCAGTTAAGTTTACATCCCACTATGGTGTAGTTGGTGAGCCTATTGCCATACACAGGGCACATATCCAGATATTGAGCCATAACTAGAAAACCTAAGTTAGAAAATTTCAATAGTGCCTAATTCGTTATTTAAACTTATGACCTGTCAATCTGCAGTCGCGCTTGCAACCAACACGACTAACGATGTATTCAACTTTATATTAACCATAATTATATTAAAAACTTAAAACAAAGAAGGCTCTGTTGGTGAAGGTAGTTTAGAGCAGGTGTCAGTGTCACCTCGACATATTGTTTCCGGGCATCAGTCTCACGGGAGGAAACCAAATGCCCCGTTTTCTCGGGACGAACTTTGAGAAATAACTTAGTGAATGTTTTGGGTTCGCGAACCGCGCAGTTTTGTTTCAATCCACAGGGACCGGTAAATCTTGCCCGTTTGTCAGTGGCGCTGTATGTGTTACTTATATACGTATCAGAATTATTTAATATCTTGTCTACTGGTGCTTTTTTAATATCAGTTAACGGTGTACATATAGTACATACAGCCGTCATTCATCATCTAGGACTGATTCGAAATTTTGTTACTTTTTACATTAAAATCGTTCTTTCACCACAAACATGTACTTATGATATTAATATAAGAGTTAATATGTTATTGAATATCTGAAATACTTCAGTATATTACAGTGTGCTGAGAATCAAGCGTAAAGTACAAGTTTATAAAATAAACTTTTATATCAAGTTATTTCCGATGTGAACACTTTTGCTCTGTGACGCAGTCAGTCTGTTGCCATTGCTTATGAAAGCCAATGTTTTATGTCCCTCATTAATTTATTAGTGACAATTAATGGACCTCCGTGGACTAGACCATGCGCCCGTCCATTATGTACTTTGTTTCCATTAATAAGCTAAGTGGCGCGTTTTTTACTTTCCTTTTACTTCGTAAATTACAAGGAGCGAAAGGGGCAAGGAGTAATAGAAGACAAAGATGAATCGATTCTGATACTGTTATGAGGGTGTGTATAGTACATGTTTTCCTTTAGGTCTAAATAACTGTACGTCTGACATAGGATTATTTATAACGTCGTTGTATGTTTTTATATTAGGTATGGCTTTCAGCCCGAGTCGATAGTGCAGTAATATTGCAAGTTACATTTTGTACTTCTCATCAATTGACTTATTTCTGTGACCAATATATGTGAGGTTTGCCCAGCATTTTATGGTAGTATAGATTTGTTTAATGGTCTGAAGGATGTGGTTGCCGGTCCAAGTGGTATACTAGAGGCTATCATCTCAGTTCTAAGTAGTGGCAAAGTATGTCTGACGAGCCTCGAATAGGTTGTACCGAACTATTAACTGTACTCTACTCGTACCAAACATAGACAACCTGGACTAATACATATTACCAAAAATCCCATTCCTGCAATTCTGTTCCCGGTGAATATTAATGGTATAATAAGCTAAATAATCGAATTAATTCTCACTAACAATCTAATGATGATCTAATCTTCTAGTCACGTTTGGGGTAGGTTGCAAATGATAAGTGTAGTATCAGCCATTCGTAACTGCTGCTTTCCTCGGTTGCTGATTGCTTTAAATAAGACTTATTACTCTTATTAATAAAAGAAAAATGTTGATCACAAAGCCTCTATACGAGCCCAATAGAACTTATCAAGCAAAATTTGAAAGGACCTAATTATTTTATTCACTTTAATATTGAAGTAAAGATGTACCAGAATTTGATAACCTCTTTTTGTTTCAGGTGGGGTCTGGTCTCTACGAAACCTATCGATCTCAGTCCCTCGTGCGGTGCTGTCGGGCGAAGGCCAATCAGCTGTCCTCCGATGTTCCTACGACTTGGAAGGTGCTGCGCTGTACTCCATCCGGTGGTATCGGTCAGAGATCGAGTTCTATCGATACGTGCCGAGGGAGATGCCGCCGACGATGGTGTTTACGTTGCCCGGAACTTCTGTTGATGTAAATAAATATTATTTTAACAAATCGGTGGCGTAGTGTTGGTTCTAGATCTGAATCCTAGACAGATAATAGTGTTAATTTAAGGTACTTAGGTCACTGCTGTAATTGTTCCTAATATTGTGACAAACCAATAAACCCGAAAGGCGTCGATTATGACACTCGTATATAAGACGTGTGGAATCTGCAAACCGCTAATATGGTAGTATAACTATTTTAATATTTAATATTGAATAACAATTTTAACAGTTATAACAATAAATTTATTTTTAAACGCTAAAACAATTAGTTAGGAGGAAAGTGAAGAAGAAAACATACATACTTCTCAAGTAACCAAAGTGTTGAGTCCAAACTGATAGGTATTTTGGAGCGTGACGGTATCGAGGTTTTTTTTGATAATTTTATATAGTAGATTTCTATTTAAAAACTATAATATCATTATACAATTGAAAAACTTCATGTTTGTTAAACAAACTGCGCTTACTTGACACATATAAATTTAACTGTTGCGACTTATTATATGCTCATCAGTTGGCGGAATCGGATCACCAACAAGTTCGAATCGTGAACTTGAACCGACGGCTCAGCGCGGAATACTCTTGTGAGGTTTCGGCTGATGCGCCCCTCTTCCACACGGATATACGATCAGCGCCGCTCACTGTTGTTGGTAAGTATTCCCTATCTATAACATCAGCCTAATAAACAATCACAACGAAATGACACGTTCCGGTAATTCCCATTCGTGTGTAGAAGCTATTCTTGCAATTTAGTATTTCAGTATTCAGAAAGCGATAGATATTACGATAGACAATTAACGAACAATCACAACGAAATGACACGTTCCGGTAATTCCCATTCGTGTGTAGAAGCTATTTTTGGAATTTAGTATTTCAGTATTCAGAAAGCGATAGATATTACGATAGACAATTAACAACAAAATTCCACTTAATTATCCAAATGAGCAATTAATTAGATCTCAGTAAGCAGTTGAGCTCTATTTTTACCTGTTAACGTTGAGTATTTAAAGTTTAAGTTCTTGCTTTAGTATAGAAATAAAGTAGCTGAAGAGTTTGGAAGTCAATTCATTAAATTCGACGATACCATTTTCATGTTTCCTCTCTAACTAATAGAGCTATGACGCTTATACTATAGTGGGTGACATTTTACTTGTATAAGTTGTTAATGCGGGATCAGTTTCTCACTGAAAGGCACTGCTTAGAAAACTTCATCCCAACTTCTTTTACGCTGCTATAATAAGTTAAGCAGTACCTACTTTTGAATAAATATTTCCTTTTCTTTAACTGAGATTTAATTTAAAGTTATTCTTACGATTTCGATTTAAATTCTACTGCAAAAGATGTACTTCTTTCTAAGTTATTCCCTGTTTTATGCTTTGCCTTAAAAGTGTCGTATTCAGTTAATATATAAGTTTTAATGTATAATATTAGGTTTAGGATTAGTTTATTTATTCTGATGGGTTTATTCTCTTAAAACCAGCTAAGTCTGATAAATTCTCCTTCGCTGTTTTAAATTCGGGTTTAGTAATAGCATAATGACCGTGCAAGTAATGGCAGACCAAAGACAAAATCAACATCTATATTAAGAATTATATTTATTCGGAATTATTATAAATAAGAAAAGTGATCAAAACAAGTGATGAAAGATTCTTGTCTTGACCGTAGCCGGGAATTCGTAGAATCTGCTTAGACCTACGGGAAACCAGCATGAAATTATGTATTATTATATGTAAAATGTATTACGTATAAAATAAAGCCCAAATTACAACACTTGGAACCTGTTCAATAGATCGTTTTAGCACTTAGCCTATGTGCCAGAACTCAGTTTATTATGCCATCAATACCCCTCCGGCCAATTTCGAGTAATTTTTTATATACATTTTTCTGATCGCTGTGAATGGGGTCGTTTGGCAGCATTTAGAATACATTTGATATAGTAATGTTCACAAATCCAGAGTAAAAAAACGTATGAAAGGTTTTTGACAAACCCTTATTTTTCTCAGAAAACCTTGGATGAGTATAAAACAATATCAAAACTTCCGACTGCTTTCAACTGCGTTTTTGGTTGAACTTAAGATCACAGATGGATTGCGAACTGATTCGCGTTTTAGACTTCGTATCTGTCAAGATAGTTATGTTGGATTTTGGTCATGTTTCATGTGTCTGCGTTGTAATTTTTAGTATTATTACTGTAATATACATCTACTGCATGCTTTCTACATTTCCCAGAAATCACTGGAAGATAATGCCTTTAGGTATTAAGTACGTCCTTGTACTGCATGGTTTGAGGGTGTGACAAAATAATAAACGAAACAAAAAACAAACTCAACCGTCTCGCAGAGAAGCTCAAGGCCGAGCTAGACGCGCACGCAGCGGAAACCTGGGAG
>DWDW01001545.1:0-11432 GCA_018245635.1 Mimoniades versicolor eupheme | reverse complement strand
CGCCTAATCACGTCCATCATTTAATGTGCTCGCCTTTAGATCAATGTGGGGGACTGCGACCGGCGCGGATTTCGATTTAGACTAGCGACTATTTCATGGCTCAAACAATTGTCGATTCCTTTGTAGAATGAAATGTACCCGAGTCGCTCTCGGAGTCCGCTCGCCGGCGCCAGCGGACGCGGCCCACACTCTCGTTACTTGACTGGACACGAAATATCTCGAGAAATCGCGCCAGGGCCGAGTTTAAAATATATTTCTATATAGCTCTCTTGATAAATATTTATGTAGCACAAAGTAATCCGGATCTTGCTCGTCGCAAACCTAAACCGGTTATGGCACAACAACCTACAGTTATTTATAAGTATAGATGTATTATTTTTTGGCAGTTAACATTAATGTGGAATTGCATGGTGCATACGTCTTCAACTCTCCGTCATATTTATTTATATTACGTGCACTTAAACTAAAGCAAAGAGAAAGTGACATTACGTCATTGGACTAGATTGAGGCCGATCGAAATGAGGCCGTTACTATATTTTAGGCGATTATGTATCTTTACGAAATAAACGATAGGTAAATATGGTTTAGTAGGTTGTAGGAAGATGATTGTAGGTAGATGGCAGGGCTGCTGAAACAATATTGTTTAAATACAAGCTCAGTACAACATGGATCCTATTGCAGTTAAAAGAATTAATTTATTTATGGAAAGTCAGAGGAGTCGACTTGTCGTTCCTTCAACTAATTGTACAGCTGTGTTCGGACACCTGGAGCTCTGTGCTGTGTGGCCGCGTGCGCGGACACCTGTGTGGACACTTAAGTGGAGAGTGAGCCGCGCGCCTCACGCGTAGGCTACGTAGGCTAGCTAGGTTAGTGCGGGGGCGGCGGCGCCGCTCTGCTCAAGCTTTTTTATAATGAGATGTTTTCATCGTTTTTACCTTTGTAAATATGTATTATAGCGGAAATTGTGTAAAATAAAAGGATTAGTAAGTTACCATGTCTTTTACTTTTTATTAACCGACTTCAAAAAGGAGGAGGTTCTCAATTCGGCCGGTATATATTTTTTTATGTATTATGTACACCGATTTATCCGAAGTTTCTGAACGAATTTACGTAATTCTTTTTTTGTTTGATGCGGAATAGTTTCGAATTGGTCCCATAAAAATTTGATTCAGGTAGGCCCATTAGTTTTTATTTTATGAGCATTTTTAGTCTCACAAGAACGTGAAATTGTGTTTCGAAGAGCATTTTTACGGCGACGACTACTTTTATCCGTTCCCGTTTCTTGAGATCTATATTTTTTAAAGCGCCCAACACCTTTTGTAGGTCTGCTCATAGCTAATTGACATTGCAGCACTAAGCTACAAAGTATTAAATAAAATTAAATATAACTACGTTAAAAACAACCGACTTCAAAAGAAACTAAAAAGTAAAAAATAATATACATTTAATATTAATTATATACTACCTATTATTTATATGTGCTATTTACTAATAGGTTTGAAGTCGATGCCAAGTCTTAAACAAGTAATTATATTTTATTTTTCACCTTTAAATGATTCATACTGCGGCCAGTAGTCAATGTTTACTCATAGAAATGCCCGTGAGATTATTATTTTTGTCGGGCGTATAAAGGAATTGCGAATCACACGATATTCTTTTATAACCCACCCACCGGCGTCGAAACGAAAGTTGCTCCGTTCTATTTTCATTTCCCCGTACGACCTGCGCTGAATATTTCGCGGGTCATTCGTGACTTGCGATATGAAGGAAGCTATTGCGGGGGGAAAAAAGAGAACATAAAAATGAACATGCGTCCGGATCGTACGTGAGGCGCGGCGTTGGGTTCGCGTGCGTATGTCTCAACTTGCAATGCGCGTGAACAGACTTCGGGGCGCGTGAGGTAACGCATATTGCAAGTATTAATCAAAAAATCTTCTAATACATAAGAAAAAGTCCTAGATTTCTATTTATAGGTAAATATGTCGTATTAAAACATTAAGGATGTATGTATACCTATTATACATTATTGTTCAATTAATGGTCGCTCGTCTGTCACTACTCATGCTTGATCCTTGCGTGGTGCTGGTTCGACTCGTATCAAGCAACAAATCCTAAGTCGGTCGCAATGGGACATGGGCCCATTCAGTAACGTTACTTGTGAAAAATAAATACCTACACCTATAGATCACAACTTTAAGGTAAGATTCCTGTAAATGACATGAACACACTGCCACGTGAGACACATATAGAAAAAATCTTTCAAAATTAATTGAATTGAACGTTAATTGGTACAACGAACATTGGTTTTTTTTGAAAAGTTGTTAAGAAATTATAACTGTTATTGTGAACTTATTGAAGTTAATTAAGCGTAGGGCGTTGATTCGAACCGCTCCGATGGATGCCGTATTGTGGTTCATAGTATGTATTCGTAAATCGAATCAATTAATACAATAATATTTCGACATTAGAAGTCGGATGTGGCTAATTTACGCGTTTCACCGCGTGATCGGCTGCTATCAATAACGGTCGTTAAGTTTTGTATATTACTGAAAAGTGGCTGAAATATTTCTGACAGATCATTAAACCCTCTGACGCTAATTCGTACACACGATATAGAATGAACTATCAAAGATTCTCCTGGCTGTGGGTGAGAGTTATCTTAAGAAAACAACAATCTGACATTATAATTAGTACATTATTATCACTATCATTTGTTCAAATTATTGCCTGAATTAGATTTGTTGTCGGTTATTCTCATAAAGGTAATCTTTCACGATTCCATTGTATTCGCACAGCTTTAGTAGTAACAAGTACCGTAGCAATCTGATGGGGCTAAAGTAGAACAAAGCATACTGCAAATTAATTTAGCCGTTCAAATATAATTTCGATGGGGCGGTAATTCGATAACTAGATCCTGTGATAAATTACTGCGTTCCAATTAAACAGTGCTATCGGAGTAGACGGGCGATTGGATAGATATTAAGTGTTAGGGCGATTCTAACGCTTTTATCATTTATGTGGGTAATTTGGTTTAATGTTAATCAGTACGCGCACATAGAACTCGTTTTTCATTAATTATTTGTTGAGTTATGCTCAATGCCATGTGAGTTGTTGGTTTTAAAAAATGTTACGGACTATACGTACTCCGCTTTCTTCAACTAAATCAAAAGCAACAAAAAGAGGAAAGGTGAAGGGTAACGGGGAAAGGGGAAAGTAGAAAGGGGAAAGGGGAAAGGGGAAAGTATAAAGGGGAAAGTAGAAAGGGGAAAGCGAAATGGGAAAGGTAAAGGGGTAGGGTAAAAACTACACATTAGAGACTCCAGATTTCCGTTTATCACAATCCTGGTAATTTTCTGACGACTTTCCTTCCTACAGTTAACTCAATACAGATGCTCTTCTATTAAAGTAACCATGACCTCGCCTTCTTTTATGATGTCATAGATTTGATCGATGTGATCAGGCATGCAGTTATAACTTCATTATTTCATCGGGCCACCACAGTTGCTCATTTCCATTAGTATAATCGTTGGTGGAATTATTATTCGCACATCTGGAAAAGAAAAATATGTACAAAGTTAACCGGTTCTACATTAACGCAACCTGTACTAAGTTGACCTGATAACAGCAAGGCCACCAGCGCAATTTGAAAAAATGTTCAGCCACATACTACATTCTATTTAACCATTTTGAGTCGAAATACACCAAAACGCATCTCATTCAATGAAAGGCTGTTTAAAGCCTCTTTTGACCTAAATACCGGCAAAGTGCGCTTCGTTTTGTGCAAAAGAAAACCGGCCAAATTCGTGTCGGGCACGGGCGAGCAGTGTTCTGTATTGCCCATTCATATATGCTTGGAGTTAATGTCACGATACAAAAATTAGGTGAGGCCGATGATGATGGTGGTGATAGAAATATAATAGGTACGTAACATCACGGCTGTACTCCCCGAAGAGGCAGGCAGAAGAGTGTAGTAAACTCCCACGTTTCGTCAATTACGTTTAAGTTTCATTACGAAATAGATGGCGAGCCGATTGCCATACACTGAGCACTTTTCTAGACTCTGAGCCACCCCTAGAACATGTGAATTAGAAAAATCCAGTAGTGCCCAATCCGGGATTTGAACCCAGGACCTCCCGATCGGTAGTCGCGGTTGAAATCAACACGACCAACGAGGCAGATTAATATAATACCCTCACATTAGTTAGAAATAAAATCCCCATATATTAACCTATAGGTCAAAAGGGTAAGCGTAAAATAGTTGAAAGACATTTGCTTTAATTTTTAATCTATTATATTATCGGATCACAGATACAGGTTATAACTTGCAGTGTGACGCAACCAGTGCACATTTTGTAAGGTCTAATATTTACAAGAAAACATATAAGCTGTAAAGAAAATCGGGGAGATATGAAGACTGCCGCATCTTATACACGCGTCGTTATACAATGTGCCACTCCCTTGCAGGTATGCAAGTAATATCAGCAGATTTCTACAATTTCACCAAATCCGACATCATTCGCTTGAAAAGTCTACCTACTCTTCATTTCTTACAGACCCCTAAATGTTTCTGTTTAAAAGCAAAAAAATTTACGATCTGTATATTTCTAAAACCTTTCATTTACTATTTATTTACACTTTTGATTTGTGAAGCTGTTGAACTAACAGCTAAGTGATTGGTATGATTGAAAATTAAGTTTCTCTTTTCAAACTTTTAAGAAAGCGATTCTGCTAATTTTCTGTTTACAGCTTTTTCTTGCTGCTGGCGAATCGACGACGCCCACGTTCGTTGCCATTTTGTTGAAAGACTAGGCAAAAATGTGGTTAAGTCTCTGATAAATCCAGGTTCATCAGAGGTATATTGGCTTTGCAAGTTATGTCGCAAAAAGTATCATCACGCCTGTAATCACCGAAGAGGTAGGCAGAAGAAAGAAGAACACTCCCACGTTACACCAGTTACTTTTACGTCCCACTATGGAATAGGTGGTGAGCCTGTTGCAATACACCGGGCACATATCCAGACTCCGAGCCACTGCTAGAAAATCTAAATTAGAAAATTTAGTAGTGCCCGACCCAGGAATCAAACCCAGCACCTCCCGTTCGGAGGTCGCACTTGCAACCAACACGACCAACGAGGCAGTCTAAATTATAAGTCGCAAGTGGTTTTTTTGATACCCCGTGTTGAGGTTTGTATAGCCCACTTACATCACGCCAAGGGTGTAGTTCAAGCCCAGCTAAACGCAGACATAGCTAAGTACCCTGCCCACGGACGGCCGCAGTGCAGGCAGGCAGTGCGAGAAGTTGTGTTCTGCAATGACCCACCCAAATGACCAGTGTGAAAATTATGGGTAAAAATTAAGTGAAGCCCATGTGGAATGAGCCAGGCTAGTGATGTTGATGGTGACTAAGGTACAGAGTTAACATTCCATCACAATTGCATCTTAATCACAGTTTGAAATCTAAGTTCGTTAAACAAAATGAATAAATTTGTCTTGGTTTTATTGGCAGGCGTTAAGAGGGTCGGTTAAGACGGGCGAGGATTAAATCGCTTTAGTCCGAAGGCTTTTGAGAGCGATCAAGTCTGATGTAGCTTTGCGCAAACGCGCTGAAGGCTTTGGTTTGGATAGCGTTACGAAACGCGGGAGCTTCTTTATGATTTAGTCAACTTTACAACATTTGTGCTTCGGTATGAGGGGTGTATGTCTATGTGTATATCAAAGGCGACGATTGTAACTATCAGGCGTAGTAATACATCCGTAATCAGATTCAAATATGACGTACAATAACTAATTGAAAAAATTATCCACATTAACTATGTAGAATAATCTTGCTAATAATCTTGTTCCTATATGTATAATACTGTTTAACAGTAAGATTAACATCTGAGAGTAACGAGATTCACGTACACAAGCAGACTTGTCTCTGTCATGTTCAAGGCCGGTCGTAGTACTACATGAGTGGAAGCAATTACTGTCACTACTCCCACCTCGTTTGCTTTTGTTCTAAGAAAAATTTGTAGCATCACGCCTTTAATCTACGAAGAGGTAGGCCGAGAAGTGTAGTATACTTTCACAATACAATGGTTACGCTTACCTTCTGCCATGGAAAAGTTAGTGAGCCTATTGCTATACGTCAAATACAAATCCCAATTCTAAGCCCCTACTAGAAAATTCAACGAGAAAATCTAAGTTGAATAAATTGAATCGTACGAGACCCGGGAAAGGCCTATGTTCAGCAGCGAAACGGTAAAGACTGATGTGATGATGAAGTTGGTGACAAAGCCCGAAACGCGAATCCAGGACCTCTAGATCAGCAGTCGCCCTTACAACGCTCGATCGTCGAGGCGAGTAAATAAAAATATGGTTTATCAAAAATTTCTTTATTTTTTATGGAAAAATCAAGTTAGTCGTTTGTGGGGCACAGCTAGTCTATATCAAAAAGCGTAGTGATATTAATATTATTATCTACTCTGGTAATTAATCATGAAATGTAAACTATCGTTATAGAACAAAATTTATTATTATTATTATTTAACGACAAACTACTCTTACGCATAATTAAAAGCAAGTATAAACCGCTTGTCTATATCCAATGTCCATGGGAGAAAATTTTCATATCCGGGCGTGGGAGTCGGAGAAAATAAATTAAAGTTCTAACGCTGCTTCGCAACACACGGACGACGTAACCGTGATTTATTGTTTAATTTGCACACATTTTTTGCTGGCCCGCTATTTTAGCGGCCGCGGGTGGAATTTCCTAGCAAAATTTTAGTGTTCCGCCGCGTCTAAGCTTTTCGTCTATGTGCGCGTCAACTTCGGCCATATTTAAATTATCTTTAGGAACGGGTTGAAATATGGGAAATACAGAGCAGTTGACGTCGGCGTCGGAAGGACAATGCACATTATGTTAATCGAGTGATAGACGCGTATGTCATTCAAAATCAACGTAATGTGTCCGAAACGTTAGCTCTTTACGCAACGCTGATTATTTTGGTACTCATACAATATAGGCATATAATAATTCAAGAAAGTATTACTAATAATATCTTTTAACACCTTACATAGGCCATCAGATTGCACAATGTATACTACCCTATGGTAACCAGAAAACTCATAAATGATTTACAAAAATCTCTTGTACACTATTGTGTTCATCAAATTTAACAATCAGAATGTATGATTAGAGTGAAAATCGAATGCAATTCTCCCGACTCTTCGGGGAACCCAGGTATGATGTTGCGTACGTACGTATCTTGTCCCTTAATACTCGTATGTTTGTACTACGTTCACTACTATATCGTTTAGACAATATAACCTTACAACATTTATGTTGATCTCAACAACATCGATGTGATCAAGCCCGTCGATGTAAGATAAGCCGCGTTTGCCTCCAATATTATGAACAAATATCTTATAAAATTCCATAATTATAGATGAAAGCCTCTAGTCGTCGCTTTTCCACTTAAGCATGCTCGCAATCTTAGAGAAGTAGTTCAAATCTGTGTACTTGTAACATTTAATTTTACAATATTTTTTATAACGTCTATAAAGAAATAAAGCCATTAAGAGTGGCCGATATTATAAAACAGATTCTATTATGGTACTGCTGTTACAGTGGAATATCTAATACATGCATCCCACGAACGGGATGGAAAACAAATGAACATGAAAATTTGTCGACAAGGAAACACAAGAAATTAAATAAATATAAAACTTTATCGTTCTATTCTATGTAGAATCGAAAACCAAATTTCCTCTTAACAGTCTAATGAAACCTAATTGGACCGTAAATTTGAAACCAATAGACTTTTCCCACTGCTTAATCCCAAAACGTCCGGGCGTGATTAATCTTGGGCGGAAACTTTTACTTTTTGTTAGGGTAGGCTTAATAAATGTTCGGTTACGTTTCTATGAAGATGATGAATTTCCAGCGGCCGAGCTGAAATTTTTCAATTAAAACTTTTAATAATTTAACGTTCGAAACTACAGCATTACAGCGGAACAGCGCCGTGTGAAATAACTCGGCGAATTTTGCGCCAACGATTTATTTTCGACCATGATTATATTTTTATTGTACACCGCGGAGAATTTGGCCCGCGTAATATTGTAGGGTGTTTGTAGGTTTGGTAATATATCCATATTCTGCTGCTGTGTTGTAATATTGATCTACATGAAAACTGGTTCCCTTTGTAAACATTGTCACCGCAGTGAAGATTTCAATATTTGAGCATTTTCCTTTTGGGGATGGAAGAGAATGATACGCGGTCCAAATTTCCTTACAAACTGGTGCAAACACGACCTCGTGATGACACAAGCGAAAATTTTTGTCATTTTTACAGAAAACTTCTGAAAGGAACTAAGAGACAACCAACTACAGGTATTGCGTTAAACTTTTAAAAGTTACCACAAAGTTGAGAAGAGTTTTTATACAGAGGAGTAAATTATAACCGGTTGCTAAAAGCATAAAGATTGCAGTTTATGAACAAAGTATGACAAAGAACAGCAGCGTACAATTTTTGTGCTCTCAAAGTTGTAAATGCTGTACTTAAAGCTGATAATAACTTTTCCATAATAATTTCAGCCTTTTTTGAGCAGACACAACCCATTTTTGCATAAATTCGCTTAATAAGCAGCGGAGATCAAAAACTGAATCCAGAAAACGTCGTAATGCGGATTTGTAAATACCAATTAATAACTTATTTATGAGTATTGAATTCTTCACTACTTGAACTGCGGATAACATATATTTACAGATTAAATTGGAACAAGTACTTAATACGTCATACGTTACATCATGTCTGTAATCCCTGAAGAGGTGGACAGAGGTGTATTACACCCAATACACTCCACGAGTGTTATGACTCCCAGTGTAATACACACTAGTTGCGTTTACGTCCGACCATGGAATGGGTGGTGAGCCGATAGCTATATAGTAGGCAGTAATCCAGACTGCGAGTCACTACTAGAAATTTTATTAATCTATAAATTTGAACTTAGTACCTACCACTCTATCGGCAGTCACGCTTGTAACCACTTGAGTAACCACTTGATTCTCGAAACTTTTTTAGATGCTTTTGCTTGCTGGACTATTGCCTGAAGTTATTTACCTTGATGAATACAGCATGCGATCCGCCAGCGTTGCTGCACCTGAGACGCCGGCAAGCAACAACTAAGTGAATTTTTGTAACGTAAATTATTGTTATCTAACAATTCAAGAACTCCCACGCCACTTAATCATGAAGATGTATTCATATTCATACATTCTCTTGCGTCGTAAAATTGCATTCAAAATAATACTGTACCGAAAGCCCTCGTTCATACGAAAAGTAGTTTGAACTACGTCTCGCTCTCATGAAAGTCAATGAGTGCGTCCCGAGAGACGGCGACAGTCCAGTGCATCGTGAATTTGCCTTTATATTACTCAGAAAAGATGTTATCATAATACTAGGAAAGTTTCCTTTATGCAATCAGAGATGGCGCTGATTCTATATCCCGATTATGCATTTAGAGTGTTGTGTACATAAGAGACACGTTCCCTGTTCCAATATTTTATGTTTTTATACAAGAATGTAATAATTGTGTAATTTATTTTATTTTATAAACTTACTTATAAATATCTAAACTAATTTATAAATAACTTTAATTTAGAATTTAAAATTTTGAGAAATGAATTATTCATACTACATTATACAATATGATAACATACTATATTGTATAATATAATATACTGTATTATGTAATATAGTAAAAATACGCCAGACTTTTTACTGGGTAGGCAGAGAGCAAATAACCAATTAAGAATATACCGAATAGTAGAGAGTTTACTTCAACTTTTGCTATTATATTTTCATTAATTTTTATTGTCTAAATGACCGCATAAAATAAATTTGTCTCACATGATGCAGAGCGTTCTTACACAGAAAAAATATGAAAGAATGAACAAGCTTATTAATCTCGTATATTTAAATACATTTTCGAATATGGCTTAGTCTGCCTAGTATCGCCTAGTATGCCTGCCTGTTTAATCTTGTTTTTAGTAGAAAGTTTCATTCACCCATAACTCATTAGTCCATACTGTGACAGCCCTGGGGGTTATACTATTGTGCCCAGCTGTGGGATGTAATGAGGGAGTCACAGCCAACCATTAACGAAAATACATATTTAAAAACGTTGTCTAAAAGAAATTCTGTCACATTCAGTGTTAACAGCAGCATTACGAATCTCACGTTAGAACGCTTACTTGAGGCGATAAATAAGTAAAGCAGAAATGAAATTACATAACTAAAATATTGCTCATTTTCATTTGTGTTAAATATATGTTTTAATGATGTTAATTATAAAATAAAAATAATTTTGAAACGTGAGCGTAAAATGTTCAAAACATGTCCATTAATTCACTTTGCTATTAATGGTACGGTAAACAAAATGTACAATATAGTAAATGAACGTTATTGGACACACATCCATGCATACTTCATAAGCCCCTTCAGCTACAAAACATACGAAAAGTTGTAAGAAGTTGGGAGTTGTTCTCATGCAAGTCAATGAGCGCGTCCCGGGACGCCGCCGCCTACCGCCAACTCGCCTTTACTTGCCTAAACGTGTTATTATTAGTTAACTCCTCATAGCTTGTAATACAACACAGTTATTTAGTTTACAATCCAATTATATCATATTTCAAACATGTTAAGAGTAAACTATATAGAAAATTCATTTACGAATATGGCGAGAGATTTACATTAATGTCCAAGTTCATATTCATTGCTTATGCTATCTTTAGTAAAGATACTTTTGCCAGAAACAGTGGTCGTAAATGATTCCAAATATAAATTCCAATAATAAATTGATAAATGAAATAGCTTAAGATATTTGACCTTATTATTAATTTTAATCGAATATAAAATCAAGTAGAAAACTTTAAGTGCCGAGTTTTTACCGTTACAGACTTGGCCTGATGCTTAAACATGTATCACTAACTGGCCTATTGGTGCATTGAGCCGATGGTCGCGAGTTCGAACCCCGCCCAGAAAATATGTTTGTGAGATGAGCACGAGTATTTTCGGTGTCTGAGTTTTAAAAAATAGCTACACAAGTTTTTATTAACATATATGTATATATGTATATATGTAGTTTGTCTGCCGTTTGGTTACCGTAAAACAGACCCTTTTGGAAGTTATTTTCATATTAGACGGCCGTGTGTGGAGATGTCCCAAGATATTTTTTTATTTTTTATTCAACATTTTTTTCCGACATGCGCGGAGTTTACGAAAGGCTTCGTACTTCCCCATCAGCCAATTTCTGACCTATTTAATCTAGATAGGTTAGGTTTGACCTCATAATCAAATAAACAGAAAAGTAACTGAAGAGGACGCCGAGAGATCAGAGGGAAAAGCGTGAAAATAGCCAGGAGAATAATATGGATTTATTTGTTAGATT
>DWDW01001544.1:0-11432 GCA_018245635.1 Mimoniades versicolor eupheme | reverse complement strand
TATAAGTTATTCCTGTTCCGGCTTAACTTACGTATGTTTATAATTTGCCATGACCCGACTAATTTCGGACCTAACGCGCCGCGGTGACCTCTTTGCAGTCGGCGGGAGCTCATGAAGAAGGACCCCGTATAGGTTCGAAATTCGTTGGACTATACCGAAAATACATACGTGAGTTAAGCAGTTATACCTAATCTTGTGTGTAAAAAGCGGAAACATTTAATAGTAAAAAAGAATTATCCACCTTTGCAATGATACGCTATTAGGGATAATTAAAAATGCCCAAAATGATTTATGACATTTCATGACATTTTCTAGGTGATCACGACAAGAGTCTTCAGTTGGACGTCAGCGAGATAGATGTGTACTTTTACGATTTTCAAAATAACTTCCAAATGAACACCAAGATTAATAACGCCGCTGATATTTTAACCTCGACTTACAACTTGGACGTTACAAAGAGGTTAATCTTCTTCGTGCCAGGATACAAAACGCATATATACAAAGCATCTCCGCAAGTCATGAGACAAACGTTCCAAGATGTACCGAATATATACCTTATTATCATTGATCATTCTGCGTACACAAATAATAAGGAAGGCGAGCAGAAGGGTTACGAGAAATCGGTCCAGTACACATATTATATAGGGAAAGCTTTAGGACAATTTCTAGCTGATCTTCGAACCAAAGGGTTTCCGTCGCAAAATATCCATTGCATTGGACACAGTTTAGGAAGTCAAATTCTTGGATTCGCCGGCACAGCGTATTTCAACAGAACCTATGAAAAGGTTTGGCGGATAACAGGAATCGATCCCGCCGGGCCGTGCTTTTCGAATAGTTTTATTGACAATCAATTAAGGTCAGGTTGCGCTGATTATGTTGAAGTGTTTCACTGCAGTGCTGGAACGCTGGGAACCACAGCCGTGTTAGCTGACATAGACTTCTTCTTCAACGAGAATGGAAAAATTCAGCCACACTGCGACGTTGGGAAAATTCCTGTATTGGGAGAATCGCGGTCGGCGAAGTGTAGCCATAAATATTGCATGGTTTTGTGGGCGGCGACAGTCCACAATCCCGGTTGGTATTTTGCATGGCGCTGCGACACCTACAAGGATTTTGAGCGAGGCAGATGTGCTGGCAACGAGGTTGCAATAGCCGGATACTCAAACCCGGGCAATACTTCCGGTGTTTTCTACGTTTCCACAGACGGATATGATGTGGGCAAAATTTTCGTATGATACCCAAATAGTATATACTTATGAATACGCTTGTAATAAGTATTATAACATGTTTAAATAATACAACGAGTAATGTGAAAGAAACCCGTAAATGTTGTACGACTACCTACAGACACTTGGCATTTCTGGGTTTTCTATATACCTCGTAAGGAATCTGGAGTGAAGATGAGTACGTACGTATGTATAACAATTACTAATATGTAGTTGTAGAAATATATGTTAATACCCAAATGCTTAGATATAAATTGATTATAGGTATTTAACAACAAGTAATTATATTACTGATTACGTTTATATTTTTTTATTTTCCAATACAAAATAAAAATAGTTCTAACCGGTCAGCTGTACTGGAGTATCAGTGGTGCTTGTATTGCTGGAACCGATTAAGGATGTAGACAGACACGCTAAGACATCGACGTTTCAGTTTAGTTTTCAGGGTTGCTAAGGTTTTATGATTGAAAATGATCTATATTCTTACTTAAGATAGGAGACAGATCTCTTTGTGCTCCTGAGTTGAAATCGGTGTGGCCGTAATAATTTTTTGTATACATAAAAATCTTCCATTACCTTAGTGATATCTCACTGAGTGAAAAATCATCCCATTTCAGTCTCAAAGTGGTAATAAATTCGGTCCTACATACGAATATACTTTCCAACTTATGCAACGGCGTAAAGACATCAAAGAAGAAAGGATTTCGGTCATTATTCATATGTTAACTTATGGGTGGGCGCGTACTGCCTTCGAGATGTGTAATCCCGCGCGGGATATGACATCTGTTATGTTTCGCTCTGGATGAGACAAATGAATGACTACTCATGTTTATTTATTTCGAGGGAACTGTAATCTTTTCTTGAATTCTTGGATGAATAAATATATTTCATATGATTAAATTATAACATGATTTGTTAGACCATAATCGATGGTTCGGACATGTTGAGAGAATGGCAGATGATAGAAGGACGAAACAGGTATGCAATGCTAATATGTATATATAAATGGACGCAGGTGCCGAGGATAGCCACGATCCACCTACTGGATCAAATAAATCAGGTTCTAACTGATGGAGGAGTTGGAAGTTTTTGAAACCGGTCTACATGTGTGAAGCGATTAATGAATGTGGAAGAAGGGTTGCAGGTTTGTAAGAATGGAGTAAGAGTGAGTCCAATGAGAGTGGAGAGAAAATACATACATTATGTACATACAGTGTAGTCATTATGAATTATATGTATATTTTTTATTCTTCCTAATAAATTTTCTTTCTTTCTTTCTATTTTTCTTCTTGCCAATTAATTTTTGTATTTTCCTGAAGAGAGGCACAGGAGTGTAGAACTTCCAGGGTTCACCTGTTATATGTACTATGGAAAAGGTGAAGAGTCTATTGACATAAACCGGGCAGAAATCTGGACTTCGAACAATGGCAAAAAATTTCAAATTAAAAACCTAATCTGCCTGATGTTGTGATCGAATCTGGGACCTAATGTTCGGGAGTAGCTGTCTTGTAACCACAATATCAACGAGGCAGTCAGGTAACTATAGTTTATTAACAAAATGACGCTCGGTTAAAGTGAGCTAGTTGTTTGACCGTTTGAGCATTGGTGCGGCACTCCGTTCAGTTTCGCTCGCCCTAATGATGTGGATCCTTGCTCTGTGGCTGCGACATCGGAATACCCCTACTAGAGGTTCGTGTTGAATATAACACGGACAAGTACCAGTCACGGGTCTACAGGTGTTAACTACTTGGATTTGAATTGGAGGAGATCGTGTCTAACTGTGGGACTTTAACAGGGTTGATGGTGAAGACCGAGAAAGCCTTTAACAGTCGACTGCCAGATACCTACTAGCCTATTATCTCCAAACAGCAATAAGGCGTAGTCCTCGGATTTTCGGAATTACCTTTTACTTATGGTTACTTATGTTTTATCTCCCTTTTACGGGTTGATTATATTAGCCGAACTCATTAAAGGCGTTTTAGGATTTTGTTTCATTATTTGACATTATTTGACAATAAATGTAACAAATAACAAATAGCGCCAAACAAGAACAAAAGCGAAAGCCAGTAGTAAAGTCCGGTTTCACCAGCCAACCGCGGACCGAACTCAGCAATGGAGCAAACTCCATAGCAATAGCAAACTATTCACGTTTAATACTGATACATCAAATTACGCCCGCCCTAGTCAGCTGGATATTCTAACAAGAAAAATAGAAATAATAGTTCACATTTCATTTTTCATTATGGAAGTAACAATGTTATTTGATATGAAATAATAGTTTATGTTAATTTCAAACACTTTCATGTGATTTGTATGGTTTTTATGGCTCAACGTAATGCAACGTTAAACACTTCAATATGTTTTGTCAAGAAGAACAAGAAACTTACTAGGTAGGTACATCTTCGTTGAAATACGCAACAGTCAACTGACATGCTGAATTAGGAACTATTGACACTTCCACATATGGTAGGTACAATGGGGTGATAACACTTTCAGTAAATATTAAGTACAAGTATGCGAACTGCGATCTATCCCCGATCCCGTTAAACGTCAACATGAATAGTTTGTTTTGCTTAATGAGTGTTGGGGACAATCGTTCCGAGCTGAGTAAGTATAGAAATGGCGATGTGTGCAGGTGAATTTTTTTGAGACAATACAGAAATGTACGCATAGCGTTGACTGTTAATACTATGGGTATATGCTTACCCTAGCTGTGACTATGACTGTCAATATGTAGAAATCGAAACCAGTATACGTGAAATACTTTGTTTAGCTCTTGTTTTATAGAAATATCAAAAAAATACTCATTCGTTCTCAATCAAGACCAGATGATTCAGCGTCTTAATTTTTAATCATCCGTGGGCCAAATCTACATATTTTTAACTCTATGATTCTATGTACGGAACTTAATCCATTCAGAACGCTATAAATGAATGCGAGAACTGTACAGTGGTCCAAGGGAAACCTACCAGCAATTTGATTTGCCGAGCTAAAATGAATTTTAAACTTATGTAATAAAGGTGAATTTGGATTTGTCGTCAAATTGAATTTTTGCTCAACTGTGGGTAGTTGTTCAAGTTGGAGCTGGCACCGCGTGAAATTATCCGCGATGCAACAAATTAGGCAATCTGTTGTTCACTCCGATCTGGCACTGATGTATGTTTTAATCAAATGTGATTTACAAGTTTAAATGTTAGTCGTATACATTATTGAGTAGCAGTACCACGCCAATGACACCAGACTTTAAAGAGTAATTAATTTTGGTGTTTATTTTTCTAACAAAAAAATATTTTAATCATGCGACTTGAAGCGTTTATAATTTTTCAAAGGTTGTGGACCGCAAATGAACTGCAAAACTAAGTAACTATAAGTACTAAGCACCAATTAAAGTAATGTTTGGGCAATATGTATTGTAACGTTTTTAAATTACTCCCTTAAACAGAGGCAGGTTGAAGAAAATGTATTACCGACTTAAATTTATATCGGGTGAAAATGACTTAGGTAATATTTTACTCGTTAAGACTGCAAATGTAATTTTTTTTGTTTAACAAATTAAGACGTTAAATTAAGGTCAAGGTTAAGTTCTGATAATTAAATACTAAATTATTTGATATCCGTACATGAGTTTATTCCAGATAACATTATCAATAAACGCAGTCACACAATATAGCAAACGACAAGTGCATGCGAACTGCGTCTTCAGTTCAACAGACAAGCGGCATTAAAATGTTATTAACCAAGCACCCTCGGAACAAAACACTCCGCACCCAGCACGGGGGGTGTCATTAGCAACAGTTATGCGTAGGCGGTGTTTCAAACAACTGCACTCAATTATTTCCCGGGCGTATTAGTGGGGCGGGGTGTAGGGATGCGGCGACGTCGGTATCCGTTATATCGATATTATACACAAGCATTAACGGATGTCGTGTTTGTATATGTGTAAACCATATAAGATTTCATCCTTTTGTCCTCGACTATAAAATCTAATTTAATTTTAATTATATTTAATGAAGAAAATATTTTGATATTTTATATCAAGGACTTAAAAAACACTACCAGGTGGTTTAAATTTGACTAATTTGTATATAAATGAAGGAATAATTATATTAAAAAGTGAATTCCTTACATCAATATGTATTTGTAATTAAAGTGAAACGACACGTAATGGAATTAAATGAGTGATTTAACCTACTCGCTCTCTGCTCTTTTTTTCTAACTCAGTTTCTACATTGCGATGTTATAAAATTTATATATTAAGTGATTACATAAAGACAGATACATTTATATCGATATGATAAACACTGTGCATCCCTTCGAAAGCTAAAATTTATGGCTTGTCTTGTGTGCCGAGGAGTGCATTAGGGGTTGCTATCGAAACAGTGCAATATTACTGCAATGCTGGTAATTACCACCCCCTTCATGTGAGAAATATATGTACTTGGAATAGGAAGACGTGTAATGTATCAAATAGCTCTTAGGGTTTTAATAGGCGTAGCACATCGATTTTCTTTGCTCTTTTTAGTGTTTTGTTACGGTACAGAATTTGTTCAGCGACATTGATCTGTAATAATATATAAGTTAGTTATGTGTATTAGCTGCAAAGAGAATTCGTAATGATAATGGATAGATCTCCGTATCGGGACGGAGTAAGAATACATTCCCCGACCCCTTCGGGGATGTCAGGGTCTCGTAAGAGGCGACTGAGCCTGGGGCAGGCAGATCGCGATATGGCGTGGTCTGTTTAGGCCTGGTTTGTTTACATGCTCTGAACTCCTATGGGCTGCAGTGTATGCGGTGCAAGAAGATGTACTCTGCGATCCCGAACCCGCATGCCCAGCGTGGGAATTATGAATATGACCCCTCAGGGGAGGCCTTCGTCCAGCAGTGGATTGAGATGGATTGGATGAATGTAATATATACCAACAACGTATGTAATAACAATAAAATTGAGTTGACGCGGGGCATGACGTCAGTACGTCACCCAGGATACGTGTTTTCGATACTGTGGGAAACACATCGACACATTTTAATGAACCGCACTAAATTCACAAAAGGTGCTCAGTTCGAATCTCATTAGAAGTAAAAGCTGGATAATGATGTCACTGTGGTTGCTCGGACGTCATTACCCGGAGCTGTTAGACGCGAACACAACTGTTTATTGACTTCAGTAAACATTCGGACGGCTTATTGTTGATTGCGTAATTTGATGAGGTTTGTATTTTAGATGTCTGACTCTAAAAGGTTTGAACTGTGTTTGGTAGCTTTATGATTTATAAAAGATAATAAAAATATACGTAGCATCACGCTTGTAATTCCGAAGAGATAGGCAGTTCAGTGTAATACACTTGTAAGTATCAGCAGTTACGTCCCATCATGGAATAAGTGGTGAGGCTATCGCCATACACCGAGGACAAATTCAGACTTCGACCCAATACTAGGAAGTAAGTTTTAAGTTAGAAAATTTAACAGTGCCTGGACCGTGGATCAAACTCTCTGGACCTCTCCATTAGCAGTTCAACTTGTAACCGCTCAACCTACGAGGCAGTCTTAACTTTTATATTACGTTTAAATCGATCCTATTAATGCCGTTGGCAAAATACGCACGGGAATCAAACATCAATCAATATTTTCCATGTTTTATCCTAATATTTTGTAAAAAAAAACAGATTGTGAAAACAATGCATTCAATCGTAATAAATTCCGGTAGATTTAATTCATCCGCCGTGCGAAATATTTACTCAGGTGGGATGAATAAAGCGTGGAATTGTACCCGCGCGCCACGCTCGCTCACTTGTGTGAACGATATAAGGCGTCCTACAGACGGTAATACGGTGATCGTTTAAAAATGCCTATAAACATAAAAGCATGTTTTGTACATATTTTGGTAAAATTTTGGTAACATATACATATACATAACATCATATACATATACATAAATTCCTATAAACATAAAAGTATGTTTTGTAAATATTTTGGTAATATTTTGGTAACATATACATATAAAAGTATCTGTCTAAGTAGTTTTAGTTTTACAGACAAAGTGATTCTTCATCAGCTCCTGGTCCTATGTCACCGTTTCTTAAGAATAAGTAAAAACGTCACCCATCTTAACGGTGCCGTTAATATTATATCTTAATACAGGTACAGGTTGGTATCTACATGTGATGCTGTTAAGTTCTAATGATAAATGTAGCTGGGATGCAAACGCAATTGAACCTCATAACAATTCAAGTTTTGACATCTACAAAATAACATTTTTAGTCTGGTTTAATTTTGAATAACAAAATTTTTACATTAAGATCTCTCTTCTATCAGTATGTATTTATTCCAAATACTACAATATAACAAAAACAGCAAGAAGAGACATGTAGTTAAGGACAGTAAAAGATAGGTAGGATAGTACACTAAGTATAATTATTATCATCAACCTGACAAAGTGTGGTGGACACACGCTTCCCCTGAGTGGTTTATGCACATAACTGCCAGGTTCGAAATGCGGTTAGGCATCGCAGAGCATAGCTTCTGGAATCGCCTACGCGGCTGTCCCTCAGCCGTTACGGCCTTTACCCGTGTCCACGCCATACCGCGATCTGCCAATATATTAATAAAAAGAGTATATTTATTAAACGTTACTTCACGCCCCATAGAGATAGGCAGAGGAGTATAGTATACTCCCACGTTTCACCAGTTACGTTTACGTCCCACTGTTGAATAGGTGGTGAGCCTATGGTCGTAAAAGCGTCGATTTACAGCTAGCAATATTCACCATCATAATCGACATCATCATCTACATTTGTAAAAAGATTTGCTCTCACAATGAGAAGGATTAAAGTGCCAGCAAGATTTTTATATTATGTTACATCTGAACGTTTATTTATTACGTTTATAAAAGAGCTATATTGTCTTCCTTCCACAGCGAACCTTACACATAATCAGCAAAATCAAGAATCCATCGCGAGTATCGAATGTTTTTCATTCATCTTATTGTTCTCCGTTCCTTGGTACAGGGACTTGATAAAATAGTGGGTAAAGCTGATTGTGAACAAACATCTCCAGTAAGATATTGTATTGTGTTGTTTACTATTGATAATGTCGGTGTGTTCATGTGTATTTCTCATTTGTGGAGGTAGACAATGAAAACATATTTTATTTTTTCCCGCATCTTTGGAAATATCCTCTGTCCTTGGATCTATCTTGATCAAATAGGCCAGATACTTGCTGATGGGAGAGTCAGAAGTCTCCGAAACCGGCGTACATGTATGAAGAGAATGATGCGTGTAGAAAAAGCGCAGCAGGTCAGTGAAGATAGAGATATTTGGCATTCTGTGCTCTCTGCCTATCCTGTGAAAGACCCGGCGTGAAGGTATGTGTGTATGTATGTCCTTGGAAATAATGTGACGTGCTTAACATTGGTTGTTTATTTGCTCGCCATAAAACGAATATTAGTACTATTTTTAGGTCTCAATATTATCTTACTGTAATATGTTTTAGTAGCATCTAGATACATTACAAAGGATTAACCAAGTGCTTTTTTCCATCAGTTATCCTTTCATAGCTTCCGTTCCTTTCTGCACGGATTGAACTTGTGAATGGGCTTTAATTAATTAAATTAGAGTGACCACCCTATACGTCCAGTGAGTAGGGGACCCAATAAACTGCTGGATTGGAGGCTGTAGTTTAGATTTTCAAACAGAACAAATATTTGTGTCAGTAAAATTATAAGTATAGTAAAATTATATGTAGGAATTGACATTCCAGTACTCGAGTCAAGTAGTCATTTTATATTCATTTGATTTCATTTTATATATTCAACTAAATACCATTACTGTCATGTTTCTATAGAATAAATACGTTAATGTACCGTCTTTAAGAGACAATAGAGGTTCATTCCTCTGCCTACCTCTTCGGGGATTACAGGCGTGATGTTACTTTTATAGAGGTTCATTATGAACAATAGAGGTAAGTTATAATTATTGACATATATTGACATATGATATAGTCGCCGGGCTTGTCCTATGGTACCTACGACTAGTACTCGCGGTTTGCAGAAATTCCCCCGTATCTATCTGGATCTTTGTAAGTGGAGGAAAATTTAGAATGAGCTTACGTTTCCGCGATAAGAAAGCCCTTACAAACCACGGTTCTTTCGTTACTTGATGTTATTTATGTTAATTACCGACCAATAAAATAATCGTTACTAACAGTAAAGGATAAATAAATAAATACGTAAGTAAATTGGCCATTGTGAATCACGAATATGAATCGGTAGTTTCTGCTAAGTCATATTATTCAACGTACAAAACCATAAGGATGATAATAATAATTATTTGCATTATTCACGGTATTATTTACATTAAATAACAGCTACTTATTTTATAAAATTAGAGTTATTTATCAAACAATTATCGGCAATAAATCCATTATGTTTAGAAGCAACGCGTTTGGGACGTCCATCATAGCAGAATGTTAATTCGTTAGTACTGTAAAAACAACTGTTTAACAATAAATTTAACTTATTTATAAATTTAAATAAATTGACTTTAGAAATGTAACTTTTATTTAATAAATTTAATGAATTATTAGAATTTAATTTGCACCAATTAAAACAGTTAACAGACCGTTATTAAGTTTGCTAAAATTGTATTTATAGAACTCGGGTTCGAACCGCAAAAAACGTCCAAACAATCTCACAACCCGACTCAATAAAATATTATTTTCATATGCTTTCATTTCACACTGAAATGCAGCATGCATTAAATTTTATTAAACGTGTTAATATAAACGGGGTATATTTTGAAAAATGTTCGTGACCGTGTATGAAATATTTCAAGAAGGAACTGGGCGGTACTAGCTTGTTCTATAGCAAGCTATTAAGGAACAGGCAAATAAACTGTCCGCATAATAACTTCGCTTATATTACGTATTTAAATATTTATAAATTGTAGTAAAACGCCCGTTTTCTCCGAAGAGATATGCAGATGAGTGTAAGACATTCCCACGTTTCGCCAGTTATGATTACCTCCACTATAGAAAATGGCGTGAACCTGTACACCGGACACAAATCAGAGCTCCGAACCACTACTAAAAATGGCTTCTAGAAAAACTAATTTGGAACGATCCTCTATAGTATCCGACGCTATTACCTATAGTAATGTAAAAATAATTTTGAAGTTCATAGTTACAGTTGACGATGGTGAAGCGATTTAAAGTCATTTTATTTAAGTCTACAGCTCGAAAAAAAGCAAAGATACTTAAAGCTTTACTTATAGAGTACTTTAAGTTTTATTGGTTCATATATTTAGTAAAATGTTAATGGCATTTACGATAAGTTACGAGTGATAGCAACGATCGTATAATTTTTTTCATAATTATTGCCAAGGCGAGCAACTGTCTATCTATTCAGTTTGTTCCAACCGCTCTGCATAGTTTGTTACGCCATCTAGCGACGATTACACTCACCAATTAAAATTGGTGGAACGTGTAAAGGGGCATCTTTTATCGTCGATGGTTCAGATCACTCTTTTCACGTAGATATATACAGTGGTCGCTGTGTAGGCCCCAATGTGCCATTATAATCGCACTTTGGGCGAAACCTGTTTTGTATTCCATGTTCTAGATGGTTTTTTTTATTTTTTTTTATTTTTATGTTCATACTGTTGTCTTTTACTCAGGAAAGTAGCATTAACAATGTTAATGCTAATGTTAATTTTGCCAATGTTAACGTATGTTTTTTGCCAATGCAAAAAACATACGTTAACATTGGCAAAATTAACCACGTAACGTCACGCCTGTAATATCTCAACAGGTAGACGGAGGACTGCACTGCAAAGTCACGTTTCACTAGTTACTCGTACGTTTAAATCCGATGTAATAGGGTGTGGGCCCATTGCCCTACACTGGCCACAAATCTAGACAGCACATCACCTAGCATTTAAATTATTATATTTCTCTTCGTATTTTGATATTAATGTCGTTTTCGCGCGACGGAAATTTCTATGAGCGTCCGTCCCTATGAGCTTCATGGCTCTTCTACATGGCATATTCTTTTGTAGTCGCAATCTAAGTTATAGGCGAATGAAAAATATAAATATCTTTTATAATTATCAAATGGAAAATAAAGTAACTTCACCCCTGTACTCCCCGAAGAGGTAGGCAGAGGAGTGTAGGACACTCCCACGTTTCACCAGTTACTTTTTAAGTCCCACG
>DWDW01001543.1:0-11435 GCA_018245635.1 Mimoniades versicolor eupheme | reverse complement strand
TTTAAGTACTTTCTGTCACGAACTGATTCTACCGGAAGGAACCTAGCCTAGCCTTTTCGGCATTAAAAATAATGAGGGATAATATAAAAGATCACCACCGTGGTCGGGGATAATGATAGATCGTTGCGACCTTCCCAAAATAAATTGCATAGACGATAAATGTACAAATCCTACGCCTTAATAAATGTCGTCATCAAGTCGTTTTTATAGACTACCCTCCTTAATCCTATACAGTCAAGAAGAAATCAGACGTCGTCTTGTTTTATAATTTGAAAAAGGGATTCCATCAATCGAAATAAAGTTGTTTATTAATAAATTCTAAGCCGCCATGTTGTTTTTCTAATATAAATAGCAAACGAAAATTCAAATCTGGAACTATGTGATCCCAGTGGGATAGTTGCTTTCAGTGAAATATTAATAAGTGAATAAAAATCTTTGTACCCATTTTTAGAATATTGCGAACAGGAAGGAATGAGATATGCTGAATATCGAGTTCAGTGGCGTACCTATTTTTAAGAGGCCTACATCCAACATTGAACGGAAACGGGCCTTATGATGAACCATTTAAATTTCAATATTAATGTGTCCATAGACACACCCATTCGGAATTATTAAGTGAGACATAATACGATAAAGCACACGACAGCTGAAAAACAGTTTCATGTGCCGCAATATACAGAAACTGAACTCAATTTGACTTGCAAAGTGGTGAACTGCAGTCGTCGCCGACACTGCGTCTAAGTGTGTTCCTCTAACTTAATATTACAGTGGGCTATGAAATAGCCGTGTCTTTGAATTTAAGTAATTTCACCGGCGAAAGTCGCTTAAGAATTTTCGAGTTTAAAACTTTTACGAGAACTGTTTCCACTAGCCGTTTTCTCTACATATATGTACCTACCTATATAGATTTTAAATTTATATGTTTTTTGAATCACCACTGCGTATTTGAAAAAATTGAGATCTTTGACATTCGGTATTTTCTGTTTAACCCGTAAGCAATCTGGCGTAATCTATACAGATAAATAAAATTGGAGTGTCTGTTTGTAATATTAAAATAACCGTTTTTTACTAAATGCAAATGTATGTAACACGGTACATACCTATGTCAATAACAGTTTTTACTATTTTTGTCTATATGTATGTCTATTTGTTTGTTACAGCTAATCTCTAGAACGGCTGGACGGGACTTTCACTGGCAGATAGCTGATGTAATAAGGAGTAACTTAGGCTACTTTCATTTTAGAATTTGTAAATTACACGCGGGCACAGCTAGTGACATAATAAAATTAATACATTTCGTATCAAAACAAATAATATCAACTTCTTTATAATAATTAGAAAGATCTTATGTTGCTGGAGCGTGATTGCATATGTGACTGTTAAAATAGAGGTCCTAGATTCAAATACGGGGTCCGCTACTGTCGGATTTTTTAACTTAAATTTTGTTGTGAAAATTTATAATAGTGGCTTAGCGCAGCTCTCAAGTTTATGCCCTCAGGACATAAAAGTAATTGGGAAACGTAAGAGTATAATGCACTCTTCTGCCTACCTCTTTGAGGATTACTAGTTTGATATTAGGTTATTTTGCTTGATTTAAAATATTTCTAATTCTTATTATATCCGCTATTATAGCCATTAATATCCAACTACTAAGATACTATACTACCAATTACACTCTGTCACTAACATGACTTATTATTTGACGTAACAGAACGTAAATAATATTTATCCCATGTTACGTCACATCACTGTTTCCTGCAAAAACTAATGTGATACAAAGAGAGATTTAAAATTTTATTAAATCGTACAATATTAGTAGGTGAACAATAGCGTGATACCCATGGAAACAAATCCTGGCGGTCCGCACGATGGCTGTAAAATATGCTTTATTAATGTCAGTGTATAAAATTATGGGTCGCGCGCTATTACGCTTTTAACGTGCCATTATACATGATGGCCGCAAAATGCCTGCGAAATTATTTACATTGCCACTCTGGTAAATAACCTACATTTCAAATAAATTGTGCATAGGTGAGATGAATCATATATCTTAGAAGAAGGATTAAATATAATAAAATGTTTTATGCGCATGCTGACCAACGCAGGTGGTAAGGAAGACCAGAATTCACCTGTTTTAACCAAATAGGTCTAATACTGGCTAATAGGGGTGGCAGAAGTATTCGAACCCAGCGCGCCTGTGTGGAGAGAGTGATGAATGCAGAAAAAAAACATCAGGTCTGTAAGTATAGAGATATTTGGCACTCGGTTCTCTCTGTCTACCCCGTAAGGGACCTAGCATTATGTTATAATAATAATAATAATATAAATAGTATACACTTAGCATAATTATGGTATTATTGGCCATGTTGTACTGGTGAATCCAAAATAAATGCTAAGAAACAGTTTAAATGTCAAGAAACAGTTTTGCGGCTGTCAAGTCCAACGGCCGGTCATCATATTTTTATGCAAGGGGCTGTAACACTCGACGGAAATAGCCGCAATCGATCGAAACTGTCTGCACTAGTTGTGAATTTTTCACAAGACTGCTTCAGTTAACAGCCCGTGAGGTTGGGCGGGCGGACGTGTTACGGACTGCTGTTTTGATTTCTTTTCTGTTATAAACGACCTGCTTGTTTGCCCAGTCGACTGAGTCGGAAGTTGTGGGTTCGATTCCCATCTGAGAGAAATATTCCCATCTGAGGGAAAGATGATCCCCGAAGAGGTAAGCAGAGGAGTGTAATGCACTGCCACGTTTTACCAGTAACGTTTACGTTCCACTGTGGAATAAGTGGTGAGTCTATTTCCATACACTGGGCGCCATTAGAAAATCTTAGAAAAATGCTATAGCATCTGACCCGGGATTTGAACCCAGGACCTGTCTATCAGCAGCCACGCTTGCAACCACTCTAAAAACAAGACAGGCAAAAATTTAAAAACGGCCTTGCATTATTGCTCATAATCTACCTAAATATGCCTGTACAAGCGAAAGGCCGGTACTTCTTTGATGAGAAGCCCAATATAAGCCCAATATAATATAATATTTTCAAACATTACTTATGTAGTTCCACTTGAAAAGTTCAACCAATACAACCTTAAACGTGAAATTAAATCAAACGATTTTGTTATCAGTTTTAATTTGTACTAAACACACTGTGAATAGTAAAGATTGGTATCTGGGCTGTTTTTGGTAGTTCAGAGGAGAAGTCAGAGTCAAAGCCATCATCAATTTTTATGGTGAATTTAATTCCATTCGTTTTCATTCACCCGTTCATATGTGACTGTGATCGATCTATATGTTACGGTCTCGTGGTTTCACGCTACTTGAAAATATCATTTGTCTCTGGTGTGCGGAGATTGAATGTCAAAATGTTCGAAATTTAAATTTCAAATTCGTGTATCTATAACCTGTATGTACTAAGTTTTCCTCTTGTTTCTGTGACTGATGGCTTCTGCTTTCTCTTCCGAATGTAATATCGGATGATATACGATGTCTCGATGTTATTTGTATAACACTGATAGTATAGTGCGGTTGTATCACACCGGTATCGGGGTTCTGGATTCAAAGCATGGTGCGCACCTCTTTGTTTATACGGAGTATACACTTTTCAACATTAAGTATTATATCATTTCCTGTAATGGTTTAGAAAAACATCTTGAGGAGACTTGTAACCAGTGGCGTAGAGTGCTTTGAAGGGCCCCTTTTATCAAAATTAGTTGGGGGGCCCAAATCAATTCCTCACCAAAGAAACAAAAATGCTTGCATTAAATTAAAATAAACATTTATTGATTATAAGTTATCGCTTCCTCCTAGCAATAATCGACGTGGGATGTTGCCAAAATTGAGCGCACGCTTAATCCGAAGAAAAAAGTGATTGCTTTTTTAACTTTTGTAATTTCTGTATGACTGTATTCTGTATGTAATTTCTGTACGTATTCTACGTATGACAGTTTTTTTTATGTTTTGTCCCGAGAAACACGAGATCAAGTGATAGGTATTGATGATAAAATTTTACTAAATTTTGCGTTAGAGACCTTTGTAGCCCGGGGCCCCCATAGCATTGATACAGCTGATACGGTGGTGGCTACGCCCCTGCCTGCAACATTTAATTTTTTTCCACAATATTCTCTAATTTCTGCTATTTTTATGCTTCAAGCCGAAATGTTTTCACAATTTCGTAATTGTGAAAGTATTCCAACGACTTTTACATTTTGATAAATAGAATCAATAACACCTCTCAACGAACGAACGTCATTCTCTCATAATACCTATATGTAACGTAGAACATGCGTGGTATCAGCACGTGATTCAAATAGGTGCCGCTGTACAAATAAACAAAACGTCGAATAATGAAACGTACATAAAAATTCCTTATATCCGTTACAACTTCCTGAGTATACGTAACGCGTGGGGTTACCCTCTATATCCCATTCAACACCATTGCAATTACAACTTTAAATTTACTGCACTAAAACATAAATTCATTTGTTTAGAATAGCATTAATGATATCTTCACACTCGAGCTGGTAAGCGTGTTAACGCGAGAAGAGCGTGTGTGCGTGTTCTAAATTTAAATCAACGTATCTTAAAGATTTTCTGGTGGATTTCAATTTGGATCTGGTTTTGAAACACGTGCTTTTGGCGCCTTTATTAAATCCGGTGTAATATAATGAATAGTCAGTCTGGCAACAAAAAAAATCATTACACGTTAAAAGACATACCTACTTTCAAAACTTAACCATTCATTTTAAACATTGAGTTTTTAAAAATATCTTTCACAATGCACCTAAAAATGGCGGTCGGAAAGCAAACGTAATTAATGATGCAAACTATACTCCAACGAACCTTAAACTAATTGCTATCAATGCCCTAACCCTTTACAGTCTAGTAATAGCATAACTGCTGATGTATAATGAGAATTTGAGATGTTTAAAAAACTACTTACTTATGCAAAATGAAATGGAGATAAAATAGCGTTCTACTACAGTGTCTAGGTAAGTATATGTAGTATCATTAAGACATATCAAAAAATTAAACGATTTTATATAAACGCAATAGGTGTACCTATCATATGGTGTACAACAATAGGCACATAACCTCTTACATAGTGCGACGTAAACTAACTGGTGAAACGGGGGAGTATACTACACTACCTACCTCTTAACGCATTACAGTCGTGGTTTTATGTACACGTATCAATATATCGTTAGATATGCTGCGCTCTTTAAAGTTATGCATAAAGTTTTCCGAGGCGTGTGAAATTTCCAATCCTGCACTCGATCAACACGTCAGACCATGGCCTAGGCTTCTAAAATTAAGAAAATACTTGATGCCAACATTGGAACAATAGGATTACTGATGACGACAATGTAAACGTATTGAAAATTGCATTGATTTTCATGATTATGATCTTTTTAAATACATATATCTAATACAACCCACATTATTTACATTGCAGAAAACGATCATTTCGTGTTCAATAAATATATTCTTTAATATTGACTTAAATATTTTTTTTATTACCGCACACGATGTGTATTCAGCCAGTGTCAAATATGACCACAACTTAATGACTCAAGGAATTAAGGGTCACAAAATTAATAAAACAACAATAGAAATAGGTTTTACATTAGCATTATTAAAACTTTAAACACAACGTGGCCGTGGAGTGGAAACGATAATAACGCCCGCATCGCCCCCCAGGTACAGTCGCCACAACTTCTTCAGTAACCTCGCCGCTACTATGGCTTCCCAGTTATTACCGCAAACCTCTTTCGCGTTGGTATGTATTTAACCTATTAAGTGGTTTCCCGACTTACGCACGACCTTTTTATGCTTTGACATCTTTTCCTTTCTTTTAGATGGAAATTGTAATATTACGTACTCGATTTTTCTAACTCCAAAGTCCCAGTAGCAGATCTGAGTATGGATTTGTGCCCGGTGTATGTCAATGATGTCGGTGAGTCACCGCTATTACATGACATAACAGATGAAAAATACTGAGAGAACACTGCGCTCTTCTGCCTACCCCTCCGGATAACTCCAGGCATGATTTTATTTTGGACAAAACCGGTTGTTATAAATTTCTACCAGTGACGGCGCGCTAGTTTGGTTAGATTACATTGGTTTGGGATCCGTATCATGACACACACCTCAAAAATCAACTTTCTTTTTAATATTAAATATCGTTTGCCATAATCTCTAACGACCTTTAACATTTATCATCCAAAGACCCGTCAGACCAATGTCCAGAAACTTTAAACAGGACCTTATTATCGTGATGTCTTTATAAGTAAAGACAACGAACTTCTCTATCCAAAATTGTAAATATCGTCCACCTTATTAGGGTGTGACAATAAATTTGACCATAACTATTGCCAAAAATATCTACTTCATACGTTTTCTTATATATATTTATCCTAAGTTAACAGGTTAACTGACCAGTGGACGGTTAATCAGATGACTTAAAGGCATGTAGAGCACGACTTGCCTAGACGTTGGTGGTAATGAAGGAGAGATTGTTCTACGCTTTTCTTATAGAGTCCCATGTTGTAGTGCTCCGGAAATGTCTCAGACACAAGCTCATTCCACATCCTGCATTACAAGAAGATTCGAATAGCATAGAGTAAACGGGCTGAACGAATAGGAGAGTGGACATGTAGATCGAATAGGACACAGTTGTGTTACCGCACTCAAAAGTTCAATTTAGTAGTCTCGTTGGTCGTGTTGGTTGCAAGTGGGGCTGCCCATTGACAGCTCCTAGGTTTAAAAATTCGGGTCGAGCACTAAGGATTTGTTCAAACTTAGATTTTCTGGTAGTGACTCGGAGTCTGAATGTGTCCGGTGCATGGCGAAAGAATCACCACCTATTCAATATTAGGACGAAAACGTAATTGGTGAACCGTGGGAGTGTACTATACTCCTCTGTTTACCTCTTCGGGGATTACAGGCGTGGTGTTAAGTAAAAATTATATTTAGTCTTGAAGCATTGTAGACTGGCCTCAACCCTTTCATTTTAAGAGGAGGAGACGTGTTTCAAGAGCGGAATGATAAAAAGGTAGAAAAAAAATAGTACTATTTAGAATTGTGAGCGCGAAACTCATATAGAAACCTATATTTGGAAGCTTCAAAAAAACCTCATTAGCAACTGCACGTTACTAAAATTGACGCGACACCTACACAAGATCAAGTGCGAATTGTGATCTATTAGGTCACCATACTGTATTCAGTTATTGGCTGGCTTTGACACTGATTGTTGGCTGGCAACAATATTAAAAGCATGTATATATGTCATTAGATGTTGCTTCTGCAATACATATTTTGTGCTGCAGTCTATGACAATTTTTGTGCAACAGATTATACATATATTCGTAATAGGTACGTTGAAAAAAAAAATTAGGTATCGCTTACTCTGTAGTGTTTTAGAGTTCTAGCCCGGGTACATGTAAAAGTAATAAAACAGTTCCTTAAAGTCAGATCTTTTGTCATAGAACGTTATATAATAAACATGTGATAATTGTATTCGAATCACACGGAATTAAAGAAACGATTTTCGAATTATGAAACAAATTATAACAAGTTACAATACACTTCGCAATTTGTGGCAAAACAATTTTAAGCTTCCCACGAATCAAAAGGCAGAAACCAGCTGGAAAACAATGAAATAGGAGTGTCAAAATAATTTTGACAGCAATTTCAGTCCTTGTGCCGCCGCGATAAAGTCCATTTGACACAAATGAACGTTTTCCCAGTCATTTACGAGAACAAGTGACCCGCGACCGGTTACATTGTAACATTGTATGATTTTTTTTCTTGGTTATGCAACGGAACTCAAAATAGTGAAAGATACAAGACCAAATAGAACTATCTGTCAATGTTTTGAATATTTGTATTTATTTATTAAGTCATTCATTCACACATTCCTATTATATTGCAAGCCTAGCATAAGCGATTACAAAGGCGAACAAAAAGTCCATCTATCCAGCAGTGACTATATACAACAACAGCCATTAAAAGGCTTCTAGTTAAATAACAAAGTTTTTCTTACGCAATACATTTACATCATAGTTTTTAACCATGTCCATTCCTTTTTGGCTCAATGACCTGTTTAAATGATAATAAATTAAAAAGTCAGCGACGCGGTACATTTTTATAATATTTGAAAGCTCCATAATAAGAAGTAAGAGCACAAGCGTATCTTTATACACTGAGATACCAAACCAAAGCTAGCGGTCCAATTACATCATAGATATTTTATAATCCATAGATAATATTAGAGTGACTTTCCGTTGGACAGATAGCAAACTCGAAACAACCACAGAACAAATAATAAATTAATTAAAAAAACGTAAAAACACGCTTTTTGGAGTTAAACTAAATAGTAACAAATAATTCTTAACATAAGAAAAAAATTACTGACGAGAAAATTTATGTCACTGTTCTAAAAGTGTGGGGTGCTCAATATCAATCGTTATGATTTTTCACTAGTTCCATTCCGAAACGCAGAGTTAGTTTGAAAATGTGATACAAACCATGTGTATCAAGTTTCAATTAAATCGCGTCACTAAAAGACAATCGACTCCGCAAGCACAATCGACTCCGAAGAGTCCGTTACATACAAACAAACAAATATACAGGTGAAAATAATATAAGCGTGAAAAAAGAATAAGATAAGAACGAAAAATACAATTGAATTAAATTTAATATACCTATGTACGTATATGATTATTTCTTAATAATCATAGGATTTATATAAATATATTCCAAATATCGGCAAAACTACTGAACAAGATCCTCTTTTGTTTGAACATAGTGTGTTAAGTAAAAAGACGGGAACATTTTATCTGGCTTCCATTGTCGAGGAGTCGTTCAACCGGAAACTGTTTTAATTAGTGCGGGCGTAAATAGCAAAATGGCCTACCTCAGTACACTTGGATAGGCACGGTGAGAAAAAGTGATTTAATAAATACCAGTTTGCTATTTCTATTTACAGTAATTGTTTGATAAAGGGAAAATTTGTTAAGCGATTTTCTTACGAATTTTTAAGACTTAATAGTAAGTGATCACCGTCGCCTTCAGAAAAATGGAACCAAAGAAATAACTAATGAAATGCCAGTCTCGCAGTACTCTTCACGAATTCTGACTTCTGAGGCTTTATTGTAGCCTTTAATTTAAAATTTCGAGTTCAACATTTTTAAGATAAAGACTTTCATGAATGTGAAACGCCATCGACTATTGGGCGGTCCTGCGAGCGTAGATTTACCGACGGCTTCATTAGGGCAGGAGGAACCTGTGCATCCAAAAATCGAAGACTGCGGATTACGCGATTATGTTAGTTATGGAGTTTCTTTCGCCGCTTCTTCTCTATAGCAAGGTATCTTCCGAAGCGGTGGTAGAATCATTGTGACGTACAAAAAGTGTTCTTATGAACCAATTTTGAATAAATGAGATTTGATTTGATTTGATATGTGCATTCGTCCCGAAGTTGGCTTCGGTACCCCGAAAATGATGGTGGAAATAACAAACATTAGCAATTTTTATATATCAAAAATACAAATATGGCGACATGCTACATACTTAGATCGTTCGAGAAATACAATGTCTGTTTCCACGCGGGCTCGATGCTAACGAACTTCCCAATTGTTTAAACGCACATTGTATGAAACATGGATACATTTAGCTACTCATATTATGACAGTAGGTATAGCATCATCCATTTTGATGGGGAGCATGATTTATAGATTAATCTCCCAGGAACGCGTTGAGAAATTACTGGGCGGCGACTCGAAATCGTAATAGTAGATAACACACATGCATATACACACGTACACACACGTACACACACGCACACAAACGGACACACTCAAATAAAAGCTGTTTTGGTACCAACTTTCCCACATTTACGTTGTCCATTATATGTATGATCCATAGAAATTTTTATTGGTAGGTACTACGCAAAAAGCCTGTTTTTCATACAGTGAGATAAAAAGGTAGAAAAAATAACATGTAACATCACGCCTGTAATCCCGAAGAGGTAGGCAGAGGAATGAAGAACACTCCCACGTTCTACCCAGTTACTTTCATGTCCTAGTATGGAATAGGTGGTGAGTCCATTGCCATGCATCCTGCACATATCCAGACTCCGAACCACTACTAGAAAATCTAAATTAGAAAATTTAGTAGTGCCCGGCGCGGGAATCGAACCCAGGACCTCCCGTTCGGCAGTCGCACTTGCAACCAACACGACTAACGAAGCAGTTATTCATAATAATTGAAAATAACATTCTAAATCCAAAATGAAAATTTGTTATAAACTAAATATATTAATATCATAAAAAAATTGTCGTAATTAGTGCTAAATTAAGCAGTTGTACTAAGTTCAAGTATATTTAAAATAGTTACAATTAGACGACACAAAACAGTCGACTGGGCGTCATTTCACTACCCCATGTATAGGAGGGTAGGAAAAGTTTTAATTAAGTTGGGTATTCGAGAAAGCACCGCCTTGTAAGACTCCTACGAAATTTATTCCTTTAAATGATAAAATAAAACATGCAAATGTTCACAAACTGTGCGTAACATCACTCTCCGATCATCACTCAGCCTGTAATCTCCGAAGAGGTCAGCAATGGATTTTAATACACTCCCACACTCACCACTTACGTTTACGTCCCACTATGGAATAGTCAGGGCCTAATTTTTCCTTTATCCGTAACTTCCTGTCGTACTGCCGGATATTAATAATACTATCTCGGAACAAATCATACGTCACCACAAAAATACTGAAACTCTATGTTTTCTTTAACTTACCATCAAGTACGAATTGATTAAAATTATACACATCCTACATGGTGCCGGGTCGTGCCGAGACACAGGGGGCTGTAAGAAGTGAATAAGGTAACAGGTACCTTGGCACAACTACATACCTACGGGGAGTAGCGTAGACGGTGCCAGAAGCTGTGCTCCGCGATCCCCAACCTGCATGCCCAGCGTGGGGATTTTGGGCATAATTTCTCAGTGGAAGTCTATCTCCACCGGTGGACTGTATTAGGCTGTTGACGACAGCGTAGATTTTGATACTTCATCAAAAACCGCAGTTCTATCGTTCCATCGATTATCTATACACGTTGCTAAAACATACAAGGAACCATTATTAAATCTATCTTTGAATTGTCCGTTGTCATTGGTTAGTACCGTCGCTATGAACAGCTGGATTTTCAGCTGGATCCTCTTCATCCGCCACCAGCTGTAATTCTATAACTCACCCGTAGAATACAAAAAATTATAAAAAAGAAATTAATTTGATACTATAACAAATCCTTTGAAATATTAAACATATAACCGTAAAAGAAGCATCTGAGTTGACTGCCTCGTTGGTCGTGTTTGTTGCGAGTGCGACTGCCGATCGGGAGGTCCCGGGTTCGATTCCCGGTGTCGA
>DWDW01001542.1:0-11435 GCA_018245635.1 Mimoniades versicolor eupheme | reverse complement strand
ATTTAATTTGTCTAATATAATCATACGGAGTTCGATATTTATAATTTTGTGATCGTTCTACACCAAATACAAAGTTTCACATAATTTCACTCAGAATTATCGCCATATTATTAAATATGAAAAATTTCAATTACAAACAATAGAAATCTAAAAATATTGGACAGTATATGTATACTAGTCACTTTTTTTGCAAAATGATACGAATATTTAAGACCTTTACGTACTAATCCTTAAAATAAATTAACACCCATGTCAACCATGAATAGGAAAATAATAGTACCAGGAAATGTTAAGCGAAAGAAGACAACGCCTTCGTTATTTTAAATCATATGGTGTAACATAAACTGTGTCGCAATAAAAATATTTTATTAAAAGATAGATTAAATATTAAGTAATCGGGAGTTATTAATATGTGTACATAGGGATGAGAATTAAAGTAAAAGCAATCTATTTTAATAAAATTTAAATAAGACTAGTTTATTGTCACAATTGTAAATATATAATGTGAAGAAAGAAGAGGAACTTAAGTGAAACTGAATATTTATGGCCCGTAATTAGTTAGACATTGACGCCACTTTTATACATATAGAAAGTGAGGGTAAGATAGGCTAGTTAGTTGGAAAGATACATTTGAGTAATTAATCAAGCACTTTTTAAGTGCAAGCGATGTATATATAACAGTTATCAAAAGATACAACAATTGAACCGTTAATAAATGTAGTTGGAAAAATTAAAAATTAATAATAGTATTAGTATTCGTTATACCAACGAACAATTAGTAATTAGTGGTACGTGCGACAGTTCTGAATGTTGTCATTTTCCATTTCGTCAATTCACATTAGATTTAATAATTCAGTAATTTGACATTATTTTCAATTATTATGGGCATGTATACGTGTAACGTTCATGTATATTCGGTGTTGCTTAAAAGTTTTTTGGTGTCATTTACATAAAAATCTAGTTATTTGTTCAATTATGATTCCATAATTGTACCACTTTGAACGCGAATTCGTCATTTTCTTCAAAACTTCATATGTCAAAATTTGCAACATAATTATTGATTTAGAGTAGTCTTATATTAAACATACCACAATGATTCCTTCATTTGTAAATAGACTCGAATTATAGGATTACGAAACACGGGAATTCCGAAATATGTATTAACGAATGTCGTTTAGTTGGTTTGGAACCTCTGTACATTGTAAGCTCCTTATTATTATTAGAAGTACATAATAAAAGATCCGTTTCGGAATAATTCTTTTTGTCAGAGATTAAGTGAATATTAGCATTGTTAACGAACAATCTTATCTTTATTCAAATTTTTTCGATATATAATAGTTTACATTAGTCGTGTGTCGTGACAGATAGTAGGTTTTTTTTACTTTCTCTTTAATACAACTAATATAATATAATATTTATTGGAACGTCCTAAATTGTACATTCGTCTTTATTAAAAGTGGCTTTATGGTATAAATAGGATATCTGTTATTGGGTTCTGACAAACCAATTAATATAAATTAAATTTTGTAATGTGTTTGTGACTAATTAGTCACGTGTTGAATAATGTAGTACTTATATTGCTCGTAGTTCCATAAGCGTGATTTGCTTATTCATATTAACCTTTCAGCCATCGTGTCAAAGGACTAGTGGCAATGTTCAGGGTACGCCTGGCAATATATATTATGTTTATTAATTATATGGCAATATATAAAACTTCTCTCATGCACCCCATTTCATTAATAAGCTGGTGCAGTAATAAAGTGCTTATTCATTATGTTCTAAAACTCTAAAACAGATTTTCCCTTAATGACAAATAACTAAAATTATTCCTATAATTTCAATAGCACGGGGAAGGCTTACGTAGAGCGGACGAAGCTTACCGTTGGTGGCGGGGAGGGGCCACCGACCTCTTTCTCGCATCTCGCTCTTTCTCCCGTGGAGAAATAGTGATATGTAGAGAGAGAGCGCGGGTATCTTTCAATATTTACGGCTGCCCATGGCCTGTGCCCATTGTTCCATACATGGTGCATTAAATCATAAGACCTGTAGTTGAACAGTGTGGTAGAAAATTGTCTCAACCGTTCCAAATCCAAAAGGGTAGCAAAGTTCCAATCTGAGGTCTACTAACCCGCACTTGGCCTGTGTGCCATGCAATTCCCCAAAACTCTCCTTTTTATGAAAGGAGACCACTTTCCAACAGCGAGACGAGATAAGCTTTGAAGATTATGTTGATGGAAATGAAAGATATATGTAGGTATTCAATTAAAGGACGAAATCTAGTGGCACATAATATATACGGACATGACGAGATGGTCTGTGATCACAATCTACCAAATCAGCAAGAGTATTACATTTCTCTTAAATACAATATTTAATAGAAATATATCCATAGAAAGGTGGATTTTTCAAAGAATAACTTACATCTGTAGTTATGGTAAGCATGTATGGGCCATGGGCTAGTATGTTGACTGATACCTATTCGATAGGCTTAAGATTTATTTACAAATTTTATATGTCCTTGATCTTTCTTACGTCTTTGAAACATTACGTTGATCGATGTCTATGTGTTAAGGTTCTATATAACCAGTTTGAATATTCAGCTTTTTAACCATAATCACACGACAAAATTATACTCCGAAAAGAATCAATACAATGTGAATAGGAATATTACAAGTTTACAACATTAGTCGTTTACAATTTTTGTTTTGATGTAATTCACTCTTTAATTACAATCATTTCTAAATATATTTCACGTTTATGGAAATAAGTGTCGTTGCAACCTTTGATTCACCTTCTACTTCACGTTTGAATTCTACTTCGCTAGTTAATATTGAACTTTGTGTTTAATGTCCGATTATTTAACCATTCAAAATATCTATCACTACAGTGTATTGAATATAACGTGTGTTTAATAGTACAATAACTAATAGTATCATATATCGTAATGTAATATTATAATCCGTACGAAATTTTATATTGGTATATACATAATATTTCACGTAGCAATTTATGTACACATGTATGTATGTCTCTAGCATTATTATAATCATTGTCTATGCAATAATCGTCGTAGAATTAGTCGGTATTATAAAAAAAATCTATTATCAGTTATAAATATAAAAGTTCGTTAGTTGCATAATAATATTCAAAATCGCTTTATATGGTATTTTCAATAATATTATAATGATATAATATATTCGTACTACTTTTAACTTCTCGTTTGAAGTATTGCATTTGCAATATATTGCATATTGCAACATTTTAAATCTAATTCTCACCTTACAGAATATTTGGGTAACAGCTAGAGCGATTTTGCGATTTGAATGTAGTAACAAAAAACCTTTTTGCAATAACTTTAATAAAAATTTAGAGGGTTACGTCTGCTTCTTGCGATATGGCCCTTCGTTCATGCAAGCCATAATAATCTGTTCGTACCGTCACTTGACAACGTTAGGCGTGGGTGAAAAAAAAACTACGCCAGTAGTAGTACGATAATGCGTAATGTCTTCTAAATTAAACGAGACCTGTTACGGTTCGTTGTGATTTGTACTTAAGATAAGTTGAATATCGGTAAGTAAATATTTATTCTTCATAGATTTATAGTTCGAATGAGCGGCATTTTACACTTCTTATAGGTATAACTTTTTCTAGAAATCCAACTGATATTGACATAAGTTAACCATGACGAGTAACTACCCTTCCATTCGAATTGCGTCGTGTCATGTTTAACGTTAACGAACATCGCGTGTAGAAAGTGACGTGTGCGTTAGTCGCAATGTATTTGACGAATGACGCACTAATACTTTCTCATATCGCGAACAGGAAATCTAATGTAGGCTATTTGATAATTTGACGCGTATTATGACATTATAATCTATATAAGTTTGTTTTAAGATTTGGTCGGTCTGCAAATACGATTTTAGATTATTCGCGTAGCCATTTAAAAAAAGTTAAATAAAATGTAAGTTAGTAATAAATGTAGCTGATAGCCTTTATAATATACTAAACTATGAATTTTATCGACGTTGATCCGCCTGTAGGCGGATCGTAGTATATCGCTATTGAAACTAACCGAAATTCAGTAGACTGTACATATATTTAAGCGGATGAAAAAAAATATATCTTCACGTGTCTAACTTATTAATGTCTTAGTCTGAATAATCTTTATTATATCGAATGTTAGAGTCAGCTATGTGTAAATCAATATTCACTGAATATTGTAGTTATTGATGTTGTTGTGTTACGCCACGAGTCTAGTGGTTTTCGCATGTCGTTATTATAAGTCGTGTATGTTTATTGATGTACATATAAGCCTTTTCAAGGAATTAATATATGCTATCGGTCGGGGTCGTAATACGTATAATAATTAGTTTGTAATCCTCATTAATATACTTCTTGTAATTGTAATCTTCCTAATTTCTATTGTTGTTAACAATGGCTCATGAGTCATATTAATAATATTGTAGAAATCTAATCATATGTATATGTAATCGTGGTAAAATTTATGTACCTACCTATATTCCATGCAATTTATTATTGCCGGTTCAATGTGATGTTTATATTTCAGTAGTTTCAAGTTTTAATGAAAATACTTAAACATACTAAAGGTAACGGTAATTTGCTAGACACAATCATATTTGGGTGTATTCCTAATATGTTTATTAATAATGGATAAATTAAAAAATATAATAACATTGACGACGCTCATTACAAAATAGATCGATCGCAAATTTTCATCCATATACCAAAGGGAGTTTACATTCCAACAAGACGTTTCAATATCGGGAACACACCGATAATAGCGAGATTACCGCTGATTCTGATTGAAATATAAATCACATAAGGAGGTACATACAATAAATTACAATTTCTAGATATGATTTCTTTAAAAATGGATGTTGATGAAGCACGCCGGTCTATAAGATTAGGGATCTTTAGTATTCGGAGCCCTCTACCAACCCCGTAAGGGATCTGGTGTGATAATATAATATAAACAGATGTCAAAGTGGTAATTAAAATCATTCGGGGAGGGTATAGTAATAAGGGTGAAATCCTTCATCGTTGGCGGGCGTGGGGCTAACGATCTTTTTCTGCTGTTACCTGTTTTTGAGTTTGGAGAGTACCAGTGGACGGAGCTAACGTTTTATGACTAGCGCAAGTATTGATGGCTCTTCTTGTTTTAGTACTAGTTTTTTTACGACTGTTGTATTAATTTCCATTTACGCTCGAATTTAATTCCATTACATCTGTAATAAGGAAGATAGTCAAAGGCTTAGTGGTTGTAGAGTCGCCTATGTATTTCTACTGTTATTTTTTTTCTTGGTGAAAATAACATCAGTTCGTGTGGTTTACCTTTCGTTATTATACCTAGGCTTTAAACTGTTTTGTTATTTTCTTTCTGCAGTATCATTTTAGTTTCAATTAAATAATGAATTTCCGTTTAACTTTCAATCCACTGTCAGTGAAAATATACGGGTGAACTGACAGAGGACTCTCCTGTTTAATTCAGACGTAGTTTCCAACAGTTTTTGGTGGGGGTGATACACTAGGATGGCAACTGATTTTCTCCTTCGTTATTTTCCTTTTTGAACATATTTACATGTATATTTTTTTAATATATGTTTAGTACTAATTCTATTGTCAGTGAACAAGAAGGGCCCAGTGATAGATGATCCTTGGTTTCAAAGTTATATCTAACTATGGTTCGTGTTTTGGCCGGTGGGTGGTGTAAATCCACCGAACTCTTTCTTCCCGTATGTTACTGGGCATCACTGCCAAGTAGGCGTCGAACATTTTCATTTTAAAAGCTAGTCAGATATTGAAGATTTCTTGAAATCTTTTCAATTATAGCTATTGTGAATATGGCAATGTAATAACTAAATATGATCTTATGTGAGTACTTCGTTAGGTATCCCCGAAAGGAAACTAAATTTGTCCCGTAATATTTATTTAACTTTAGTAGCATTATTATTATACGGAATAAATAATAACATTAATAGATTTAGTAAAAACGAACATAAAACATGATCATTACTGTAGGATTTGCAGAATATTCCATATTATAATGATTGTATTGTATAGATCAACATTCAGACTACGATTTCCTCACAGAAATATATAATTCATTAACAAACATCAATTATATTCTATGAGTTATGTACGCGCAATAGCGTTCATTAAGATACTATTCATTCTGTCTTATTCGTTTTACATTAAACAATAGGTAGGTACTCATACTTACATAATTATTTAGCTATACATTTCAATTACGTTTAAATATTAATCGGAAGTTAATACAAATTACACATAATGTATTTAACCATTGTAATTAAGTATTTCAATAATTTGAAAGTCGTCGCAAATTGTAGAATGATAAGGATTTGTACACACTTGCATATTAATATTTTATGTCGTAACTTCTTTTAGGAATCGTATTTTAATCGGAAGTGTTGTAGTTAGAGGTATTTAAAATATTTAATCGAAATTTTTCCAATGTTGTCTCGCAATTTTCGCTGAGAGTCGTTATAATCTCGGTATTATTCAAACCTATATTCTCTGAAATATAAATACGAAACTATAACAATAATAAATTAATGTACTAATTATACTAAAAGCGTAAAAATTATTTTAAGCGTAAAGTTACTAAGTTTTTCATACAATTTATCGAACTATTAACTATTTCTTGATGTCGTTATTTTCGCTTGGAATTGTAATATACCTACTCAGGGATATGAAGTTCGTCTAGAATTATCGAATGATTGCAATTTTTTTCCTATACGTATCGTGTCTTAATATGAAACGTTAACAAGAAGGTTCGCGTAGTGGTACTGGCAGCGTAAAGTTTACGTAATATTTGAAGCGATTAGTCGCAATTTCTCATGTTTAACGTCGTAACTTCTTATGCAAATCGCATTACTCTTGAAATTTTTTCTAGTAACTATGTACATTATTATTGATGTACACCTATATGCACTACTTTTTTAATATTAAATAATCCCTAACGTTGACATGAAGGTTAACGTGTTCATCGTAGCGGTGTAAAATTACTTGAATATTTGTGACTTTATAGTGGTTTTTCAATTATTAGTGTTCGATGTCCTAAGTACTCGTAGATACTTGGCAAGATTGACTACTTACTTCATAATTATTCTATATACTCGTATCACAGTCTACAATTCATTAATGGGTATCTACCCGTTAATCTTAACGTGCTAGTAGTAATAGCAGCGTAAAAATTACACGAATACTGATAAATTTTATGGCGGTTTATCGAATTTTTATGGTCGTGGTTTTTTTAGGAATGAACTTGCTCGGTAACATTTAGTTGTTAATGTATCAGTATTCTCGTACTCCTTGAACGGCACATACAACCTTGAGGAGAAGTTAAACGTACCTAGTAGTAGTAGCAGTGTCAAAGTTACTCGAATACTTGACACTTGTTAAGTGTTTTGTTGATATTATCAATATCGAATTCAATCAATGTCGTAACAGCGATATTGAACATTAATTAAAATTATTGTACGACAAAAGTTTTAAAACTTTTTTCTCAACTTTTCATATTAACCGAAGTCTGGTTTGTCAGCTGAGTATCGAATCGCTCAGCAACACTTAGCAGCTATTGTACATGCTGCGATCAAAAAGTAAGATGAATTTATTTATAAAATGAAAATTCTTTATTTATTCTTCCAAATCAATTTTGCCCTCTTCAAAGTAATCCTCACCCAATAAAATGCACTTTTATCAAATCTTTTTGCAGTTTTGGAGACAGTCAAAATAGTCCTTTTCCGGTATAGCTTTCAATATTAAAAATTTCTAAGGCAGTTAATTATGACTACATATATACATATGTAAAGTTACTAGGTAGTAAAAGCGTAAAGTTATCAGGAGGTGTGAGATTTTCAAAGCGATAGATCACAAGATTGAAATAGTACCTAGTTATAACTACATAAAATTTATTGGAAGGATTAAGATTTTCAGAATAGTCCGTCATGAGATATATAAATGTATTACTATCAGAAACTGTGCAAAATTTACTAGATGGATACATGTTTAATGCCTTTGATCCTGAGTATGTTTTACCGCTACGTGTAAACGCTACAAGTAACCATTTCAAAGTTACAAGAAAGATTAAGATTTTCAAATTAGCTGTTCATAAGCGTATAATTGAATTACTCCTAGTAACAGCATAAAATAATAAAAAAAGATAATATTTTCAAAGAAATTGATCATAAGAATTGTGAAACATTCGGCAATAACGTCGATGAAAGGAATCGAATGCTTAAGATTTTTATAGCACTCTATCGCCGAAGTTCATATTTGATATTATACTTCAGATGCGATAAATTTACTATTTGTAGTTTCCAGAATCGTTATCAAATAATAATACTAGAGTATAACTTACTTGTTTTTCGCTGTTGTCGTGCATGAATATTCTATCTGATAAGATAAGTGTGGCAAAATGTACTTGTTTTACTTAGGAATAAATTTTAACGCAATTATGCGTTAATAGTAATGCGTTGCTATAAGTAATATTTATCTAATATTTAGCTATCTAATATTTAGCTATCTAATATCTAATAATTAGCTATCTAATATTTAACGTGTCGAGGCCATTACCCAGAGCTATGTCATTGTAGAATTTTTAAATATTTGAAGTATGTATTATGGTTAAAAAACCTAAATGTGCATAATGTTGTTATTCGATATATTAAACCATTAGCACATAAGTACCAGTTTATTAACATAAATTAATTGTGTACATAGGATGGCATCTTGCCGGGGAAGGTTCATCATATGGTTGGGATCTACCGTTAGTGGCGGGGTATGTTTGGGGCCACTAACCATGTCCTACTATTCTCTTTTTTTTTCCTGGAGAAGAGAATAATGGGACATGCGGTTAACAATATAAAAAAGGCTTTTGATAACTTAATGGGTCATTAAAGGTCTTTTTATATTGTTTTTCTTTTCTATTATCCCTTATTTCTTTCAATATTTCGAATTCTGTTGCTTCTCTAAAATTTATAGAAGTATTTGGAGATCAATTTATTAAGACATCTGCATAACATTACGGTAAGGATTATGTCAACGAAGTTCCAAACGTAGTTCTTATGGTCGATTATTTCTCGACCACCAGCGACCATATATGGCCTAGTGGCTCCACGTCGACATACTCGTTCCATCGGTCAATAAAATATTTAATATTACCTTAAGAACGGTTTGTCTTTTGCGTTTGTTCGCTAATCGTATTGCACCTTCGTTTAGTTCAGTAATTTAAATAATTGTCTATTGTTTCTTCAGGATTATTTACATCCTCTACTTCTTTTTTTATTCTTTCATCTTCAAAGGTTTTATAGCTAGATCAGGTTACGGTAAAAATTATGTTGACGAAGTTGTACTCGAAGTTATTATAATTAGTGTATTCGCGACCATCAGCGACCATTTATTATCGAGTGGCGCCGCGGCGGCATAGTCGTTGCGTAGGTCAATGAAATATTTAATATTACCCGAAGAGCGGTTTGTCTTTTGTGTTTGTTCGCTAATCATACTTACTGTCTCTTACTTAGTACAACAATTTTTCTAATTGTCAATCCTTACTTGAGTTTCATTTTATCTCAGGTTTCCCTTTGTTTTATCTTAAAAATGTTAAGATAGCTGCATCACATTACGGTAAGGACTATGTTGACGAAGTTCTACTCGAAGCTCTTATAATTAGTGTATTCGCGACCATCAGCGACTGTTTATTACCGAGTGGCCCCGCGGCGACATAGTCGTTGCATCGTTCAATGAAATATTTAATATTACCCGAAGAGCGATTTGTATTTTGTGTTTGTTCGCTAATCATACTTACTGTCTCTTACTTAGTACAACAATTTTGCTAATTACAATCATTACTTGAGTTTTATTTTATCTCAGGTTTCCCTATGTTTTATCTTAAAAATGTTAAGATAGCTGCATCACATTACGGTAAGGACTATGTTGATGAAGTTCTACTCGAAGCTCTTATAATTAGTGTATTCGCGACCATCAGCGACCATTTATTACCGAGTGGCCCCGCGGCGACATAGTCGTTGCATCGGTCAATGAAATATTTAATATTACCCGAAGAGCAGTTTGTCTTTTGTGTTTGTTCGCTAATCAAACTCACTGTCTCTTACTTAGTACAACAATTTAGCTAATTGAGTTTCATTTTATCTCAAGTTTCCCTTTGTTTTGTCTTAAAAATGTTAAGATAGCCGCACCACATTACGGTAAGGACTATGTTGACGATGGTCTACTCGAAGTTCGTGTTATTAGTATATTCGCTATCACCATCGACCATAAATATACTACCGAGTAGCCCCGTGGCGACATAGTCGTTGCATCGGTCTAGAAAAACCTTCTACCTAGGAAAAGCGGTCTAGGTCTAGCAGCTTGTCTCTTATTTTATTCACCATCTTGTAATACTACTTCTTTAGATTTCGTCGTTTTGAAACCTGTAAATCGATTTATTGAGCTTGAATCATTTCGCATTTTTTTTTCACTTTCAAAATGTTTTTAAACCTTTTGTTACACTTTTTCATACTACATCGAGAATTACCTCGACAGAATTCAAATTCGCACTACTTTCAATGTTTATCGCATTAACATCTGCGATTCATAGCGAGTAGTAGTTTAGAGCCATGATCTTTCAAAACTGAAGAATGAAAGATGTTGAAATTTTCAGTGATTTTCATAGATAATAATAGATTTGTTTATTGCGGTATTGAAATCTGTTTATTAATTCTCTGTTTGTAATTAAGTTTGAGCGGGGAAGGTTCGTGATATGGTTGGAGCTTACCGTCAGTGGCGGGGTAGATTTGGGGCCACTGACCGCATCTCACTGTTAGCTTTCCTTCTCTTGGAGGAAAAATAACAGTGGGATGTGCGGCTTACAATATAAACAAGACTTTTGTATCCTACTACTGGATACTGAAGGTCATTTTATATTGTTTTTCCCTTTCTATCCTTTAGTTGTAACTGGTATTTTTATTTTGGTTTTTCCTTTTTTAATATGTCAAATTATGCTGCTTTTATCTTCTTTTAAGACAGCTTCATCGTATTACGTTAAGAATAACTTCGACGCAGTTCTACTTGTTGTTCTTATAATTAGAGTATTTGCGACCACGAGCGAATATTTATTACGGAACGACATTGCGGCAACATGGTCGTAACATGGGTCAATAGAATGTACGATATTGTGTAAACAGCAGTTTGTCAGTTTATTTGGTTCTTTCTACATTATTTCTTAATATTTCCTCATATGATATAGTTATTTTGATAACTACATATTTCATTTACTTCAATTTTTTTTTCTTCTAATTTTGCTATGCTTCGTACTCAATATTTATGTTTACTGACACTACGTCGAGAAACATGTTTACAGAGCTCCATTTTTCAGTGCATATTATATACTAAAT